>ML787161.1:408554-420754 GCA_009831015.1 Picea engelmannii
GTCAAGGAAGAGTGTATACTCAACCTTGAACATCTTGGAAAACTGGCGGGCTGTAGCAGCCAACTGCTGCTCCTCCTCTTCCTCATCTTGAACCTCCTCTTCTGTTGAAGCGTCACTTGCTGCTTCCTACCCTTAGCTCCCTTTCCCTTCTTGGCTTGAGAGCACTGGCTAACATAATGCCGAATTCCCCACACACATAACACTGAACGTGTGAGAGATCCTTCTTCAGCCTACTATTTGTGGCTCCTCCTCTAAAACCTGGTCCTCTCCTGCCTCTGGCTCCCTACCTCTTATGATTTCTTCTTAGCAGTAGTCATTCCACAACCTATCCAAGTCTGGCAGGTTTTCTCTGGCCACTATTCTTGCAATAAAGGGGTCCCACTCCTTTGGGAAGCCTCTCAAGGCTGATCTAACCATCTTTGTTGGGGAGAGCTTTACTCCTACTGCTAAAAGCTCATCTAATAACTGTTTTACCTTGGTGAGATAGGTTGCAACACCTTCTCCTTTTGTCATTCTTGTGTGCTGAAGTCTCTCCTTGAGAGCCATGATTCTGCTCTCATGCTTAGCCTCAAATAGTCCCTTTAGATGTGACCACATCTCATGGGATGTTTGCTTCTCACCAGTATTGGGTACGAGGTGATCCTTCACCCCATCTAGGAGAATCCTCTGATCTCTGATCTCTATAACATAATACAATTCTTTGTCTTTAGGATCAGTGGGGATTGTGGCAACCTTCTCAACAATACCCCATACCTTGCTCTCTTGAAGAGCATTCTTCATCCGGTACTTCCATTGTATGTAGTTGGAAGCACCATCCAGTATGTCCTCATACCTGAGATTTGTAGCCATCTTGCTACTCAACTTTAGCCTATTCTAAAGACCCTTCTCATCTCAACACCTCCTGAGCAAACTTGGGCCAACTGTAGCTTGCTCCCTCTTAGATTGAACAGGTTGGCCCTCTTCACAAGTCCTTCTTCTTCAACTTGGAGGGGTCGTAGACCCTACAACACCCTTTCTCAAGGTCAAAACTTGACCATTCTGATGAAAGAAGCTTGACTTGGCTAACAAGGGTTCTGTGACAGCTGGGTCGACTTTCCCTTCCTTCTCCCTGAAGCACAAAACTTCAACAACTCTTTTGGGGTTGTCAGATGTTCAGCTCTGATACCATGAAAACTTTATAACATAAACTCATAGACAAACCAACAAACACATAAATTATCAGATTTGATTAGTAGGATGGAAAACACACATTTTATGCTATAATCATTAACAATGAAATACTTAGAGCAGCCACACAAAACATACCAACACAGATATTTCTGGAAACCCCACTCCCTTTGAGGAAAACCTTATTAAATAGATCTTAATACATACAGAAAATGTCACAGTAATATTAGCTAAGGAGCCTGTACTATCTGTACGGCTTCGTACAGTCGCGGGTCTCTTGTTTGCTGACCGTACAGCTCTATGGCACCTTTTGGTTGCATCTCTGGCTATCTCTCTCTAATGCTGGACTATAGCGGACTCACTCTGCTGGTGTAATACTCCCGTATTGTACCTTCTTGCTTGCTTTACTTCCTCCATACTGGTCGTACGAACTTCCAACTTCTTGGTACGATTTCTGGGTGGGTAGATTTCTCCCTGGCAGCTTGTACCTCCGCTCTCTTTCAGATATTCTGCACTTTGAAGGGTATTTGGTCCCTTGCTCGACCCCTCCCTTCTTGAGATGACCATATTTGGTCTCCACTTAACCCTTCTCGACCCCTTCTGGACAGATTTGACTCAAATTGCCACTTAATCTCTCATGAAGCACGCCTCTCTCTCAGCTGGTCGACTTCCTCTTAGAGATAGTGAGAAATGAGGCCTTCTTGGTGTATTATAACCCTAGCATTTCTCTCATTCAATCTTGGCTCTTAGATCTTCTCCTCAAGATCTAGATTTGAAAGTGGGGACTTAATCAAGCATCGAGACAACTTAAGTCATATCCAACGGTTGTGACTTAATCTCAAGTTGACTTAAGTGATTCCCACCAACATTAAGTTGTCTAGACATAATGTGGGCCCCTTCCATACTACTAGACACCCCTAGTATGGAAGTATCTGCTCGAGCTACAAATTTCTAACAAGGTCTATGCCGAGACACCTTCCAAGCTACAAATTTAACACTCCCTCTTAGCGAGGAAGGTGTTCTGCACCACCCCCAACTTGTCCCTGAAGAAGACAAACTTGCCTTTCATCAAGGCCTTCGTGAGAATGTCTGCAACCTGCTCACCTGTAGGCACATAATGTAGCTTCACTATCCCTTTTAGAACATAGTCCTCGATGAAATGAAATATGATCTCAATGTGTTTGGATTTGTCATGGAACACTGGATTTTCAAAGAGCTTGATGTAGCTCAGATTGTCATAGTCTATGACACTTGTCTCCATCTTTTGGCCAAACAATCCCATGAGTAGCTTCCAAAGCCAAATAGCTTCACATGCTACTAAGCTGGCTGCCATGTACTTTGCCTCAGCAGAGCTCAATGCAACCGACTTTTGTTTTCTGTTGAACTAAGAAACAATTCCTGATCTCAAGCTGAAACAACACCTTGAAGTGCTTTTCCTGTCAATTGTGCTGCCTGCCCAATCTACATCTGTATATCCCATCAACTTCACTCCATCTCCCTGGATGTAACTCAACCCATACTCAACTGTGCCACGCAGATACCTAAGGACATGTTTTGTTGCCACCCAATGTACTCTCCTCAGCTCAACCACGAACTAATTGAGTGTGTTAATTGCAAAACATATATCCAGTCTAGTGTTGACCAGATACAAGAGAGAGCCAATCAACTGCCTGTATAAGGTAGGGTCCACTGCCTCTGATCTGAAAACATCAATCTTCTTCTAGTTGGTCACCGTGGGCTTAGACATAGGCCTGCAGTCCTGCATCCCAAATCGCTTCAAAATTTCCACTGCATACTTCCCCTGTCCAAGGAAAGTCTGACCATCTCGTTGCCACACCTCTAATCCCAGAAAGTAGTGCACCAACCCCAAATCCTTTATCTCGTACTTCGAAGCTGGGTCCCTCTTGCATTCAACTACGAGCCTCTATGAACTTGTGAGAATCAGGTCGTCCACATATAACACAAGAATGAGTGGCTTACCTCCAACAATGATGTAGTAGAGGTTTGAGTCCGCCTCACTCTTGGTGAAGCCCATCCCCTGCAAGTAGTCGTCTATCCTCGAATACCATGCCCTGGGAGCCTGCTTGAGCCCATACAAGGTTCTCTTCAATCTACTTACGTGGAAATCTCTCCCCTGCACCTCAAAACCCTTTGGCTGCTCAATATACACCTCCTCCTCAATGATGCCATTAAGGAGGGCCGTCTTCACGTCCATCTGGTGGATTTTCCACTCCATCTCAACTGCCATAGAGATCATGGCCCTGATCAAAGTGTATTTGGCTACTGGGGTGAATGTCTCATCGTAATCAACTCCATCTTTCTAAGAGAACCCCTTAACCACAAATCAGGCTCTGAACTTCTCCACATTGCCATTTGCAGC
This sequence comes from Picea engelmannii, assembly GCA_009831015.1. Lineage (NCBI taxonomy): Eukaryota > Viridiplantae > Streptophyta > Pinopsida > Pinales > Pinaceae > Picea > Picea engelmannii. The sequence goes on from ML787161.1 coordinate 412,102, forward strand.
GTGCTTGATCTGGTAGATCCACTTCGAGCCTATCACTGATTTCCCCTCTGGCCGTGGCACAACCTCCCATACATCATTCTTCATGATGGAAGCATACTCTTCCACCATAGCATCTCTCCACACTTGCCGTTGTGATGCCTCATGAAAGCTGGAAGGCTCGGCCTATAACAACTCGCTCATCAGAGCTATGTAACTGGAAAATCTCTGTGGTGCTCTACTCTCCTTGATAGAAGTTCTAGGAGAACCCACATACTCCTGAGGCTCTCTCAAGGTTTGCTCAGCCCATCTGGTCTTCCTCCTACTAGATGATGAAGGAGTATCCTAAACTGGTGGAGCCTCCTACTCCTCATCCTGCTTTGGAGTCTAAGCATCTGTACCTATACCTGTACATGTAACCTATGTTTCCTCTTCCTTCCGAGTCTCAAGCTCCTGATCCTCTACTGCTGTTGAACCAATATCATGAGCCTTCCTAAGGGCTCTATCCTCCTCTAACTTCACATCCCTTTTGATCACTGTCTTTCTCAATGCTAGAATGTAGACATGATATGCTTTAGAAGTCTAACTGTACCCAACGGAGATCCCCTTCTCAGCAGTGGTCTCGAGCTTCCTCCTCTTCTTTGAGGGGATCTGACAGTAGATTAGGCATCCAAATATCCAGAAGTGTCCAATCTCTAGTTTCTTCCCCATAAAGATCTCCTTAGGAGTCTTTCTCCTCAATACCCTGTGAGGACTCCTATTATGAATGTAAACTCCAGTGTTGCAAGCCTCTTCCCATAAGAACCTAGGAAGATCCTGATCATACAACATTGCCTTTGCAACCCCAACTATGGTCTTGTTCTTTCTTTCCGCCACCTTGTTCTACTGAGGGTTGTAGGGAACAATCAACTTCCTCTTTATCCTAGCACCTGCACAAAAATCCTTGAAGTCCTTCGAGGTGTACTCACCTCCATTGTTGGATTTCAATGTCTTGATCTTTCTCCCTTTCTGGTTCTCCACAAGAGATTTGAACTCTTGGAATCGACTGAAGACCTCGTCCTTGGTCTTCATGAAATAGATCCAGGTCTTCCTGGAATGGTCATCGATGAAGGTGACTTAATACTCTTACCCACTCAAGGATATTGAAGACATGGGCTCACATACGTTTGAGTGTATCAAATCTAGAATGCCCCCTGATCTGTTGTCACTGTTTGGGAACACTGTTTTGGTATACTTCCCCATAGCACACCCTTTGCATACCTCATGATGCTCTGTGATGAAGTCTGGAAGGCTTGTCACTATCTACTTGTGCATTTTGAGTGCTCCATGATGCAAATGTGCCATCCTCCTATGCTACAACTCTGCCATGTCACAAGTGCTGCCCACCAATGCTTGGGCTGGCTCGAACTGAAGCCTATACAACTTCTCTCTCCTGAATCCAATCACTTTGTTTGTCTTGGAGTCCTTGGGCTGAATGTACACTCTCCCATCTTGGAATGTGACCACGTAACCCTTGTCCTCCAACGCTGAAATAGAAATGAGGTTTTTTCGTCATCCCCGAAACATACAACACGTCCTTCACCATTAGTGGCTTCCCAGACTCCCTCTGAAATGCGACTGTCCCATGGCATGCTGCTTGACACTTGGCATTATTGCCCATCTCAATGTAGAGGTCCATCTCCTCCTTCAAGCTGGAGAAGTAATCATGCACTCCAGTCATGTGACTAGAGGCACCACTGTCAATATACGGGACTAATCTGTTGACTGAACTGGAAAGACATGCAATGAGTGAAAACTCGTTCTCAAATTTGGCTGCAAAATCATCAACTTCTACTAAAGCTGTCATCTGTGACTTCTTGTTGCCCTTCTTCTTGTTTGGGCACTGGCTGACAAAGTGTCCTGGTTTGTGACAAGCAAAGCATTTCATTTTGCTTAGGTCCTTCCTCTTTTCACCCTTTGAAGTCTGACCCCAACTTGATCCATTCTTGGCACTTGTTTTTCCCCTTCCTACTAGAGCAAGATTCTCCTCATCCTCAATTTTTCGGTTGGCTAGCTTGTGAGGTACCAACTTGCAGCTCCTCCTGAGTGAAGTCATCTTGCAGCCTCTCCCAGTTGTGGAGTTTTTCCTGTGCCACTACTCCTCGAATAGACACGTCCCATTGCTTGGTGAAGCCATTTGAGGCTATTCTCACTAGCTCAGTCTCATCCATGGCTTCCCCTATTGCTGCCAACTCATCTCTGATCTAAGTGAACTTGGTGAGGTAGGATGCAACAATGTCTCCCCCGGCCATCTTGGTGCTCTTGCGTTTCTCTCTGAGCATCATTTGTTTGCTCTAGTTGTTTGATTGTTATAGCTTAGTTAGAGATTCCCACATCTCCTATGCTGTCTTCTTTCCTGACAGGTGAGAAATGATATGGTCCTTCACCCCATTAGTAATAATTCTTCTTGCCTTCACATCTTTCCTGATATGAGTTGCAAGTTGTGCTAGATCAACTTGAGGTATTGGTGCTCCCTCAACAAACTCCCATAACCCCTACTTCTCTAGCACCAGAGCTATGCGCTCTCTCCATGGACTGAATTTTGAAGCACTCTCTAGTCTGTTCTTGAATCTCAACCCTGCATTTTCCATCTCACCGATGCCCTAGCTCACTCACCCTACTGGTAACTCGCCCTCTTTGCTACAAGGAACTTCTGGTCTGCACCTGAAATTGACTTGGTTTCTTGTATTCAGAAGCTGAGCTCTGATACCATGTTAAACTTTGAAAAACCCAACAATCTGATTATTAATGCCAATAAATGATAACCCAAATTTAACACAACTCTAAATCTGTAACTTAAACAAAAAAAACACAGCTAAGTTTTAACACCATACACAATAGAAATAAGAAACCAAACACATACACGTTGAACACAATTTTACCGTGGAAGCCCCAGTGTTGGGAAAACTGACAAAGAGGGGATTTATTATGGCTTTAGAGGAATTATTACAGTAGCAATAAAATCAGAAAATTCTTACAACAAAGTTTGCCCTCTTATTCAATTGTACGACCCAACCCAAATCGACATATACGGCCCAACAAAAACTCAACACTTCTTTGTTGTTGTTGTACAACCCAAGTACGATCTCTCTTTGGCTGTTCGTACGACTTGAACTTGGCCCTTTCATCTGTTGAACAGTATGGCCCAGTTTGACATGTTCTTGCTATGGTTGTACGACCCTCACTCGAACTTTTTCTGGCTGTACGGTACGACCCTCTACGACTTGTTCCTTGGCTGCTTGGTACGGCTTGGTTATGGCCTCCTCCTTGCTTCCTTATGCGCCCAAAACTTCCCCTATCCTCTCCTGCTCGACCCACTTGCTTTCTTCAGCCAATTGCCCTCTTCCTCAGCCTAAATCGACCCTCTTTTCTCTTTGCTCAATGTGTATCTATTCTCACCCCCTTTAGCTCTCTATATTTTTATTTTCACTCTATCTCTCCTTTGAGATCTTTCCAGAAAGTTCAATAATGAACTTTTTAATTTCCTTCAGATCGGAAAATAGAAATATTAATTTCCAAAGTCAGAAACTTTAGAAATATGAGTTATAAAGCCAATAAAAATTAAATAGATAATTTTTATGCTTTTCCTAAGTCAAACTTGGGATAAAATATATTTTTTTGATTTGGGTATTAATTAAATGTCTTCAACATGCTAGCCCCCGGGGTGAAGGGTAGTCGGTGATGGAGTGTATTGTTAAGGCACTCTGTTATGTGAAGTCACCAGTTCGAAACCCCGACTTACTATGTGTGTCACGTATGGGGCATTGTGGGCACTCCTAGAGGTTATAGTGGTAGCAGTTGGATAACACGACCACGTGTCACGTGAGTACGTTCCGGACTAGATGTTGATTTCGCAAGTCACAAAAAAAAATGTCTTCAACATGCCTGGACACTTAGGCCTATGTTGAGACACCTTCCAAGCTACAAATTTAATAAGGAATACTATTAAATGTTGGCCAAAGGATCGAGGAAACTTGTCAATATCTGTTGGCCAAAGGCTCGAGGAAACTTGTCAATATCTATTGGCCAAAGCATCGAGGAAACTTGTCAATCTCTGTTGGCCAAGATTTGGAGCTTGGCCAAGTTACTAGGCCAAGGTTAGCATTGGTTGTACATCTCATCTTATAATATATTGGTCTTGATCAAAACACTAGCGAGAGCAAAAGCTTCAACACAACTCCTAAGTCTTGCTTAAGTGCTTGCACCTTATGCCAAGTATTTTATCAATGCCCACACCAAGGGCCTTTGCCAATGACCAAAAGCAACTCCAACATGCCTTGCATCAAGAAGGTGTCAAGACACCAATGCCAAGGCCAAGGAGCGTCTAGGAAATCCTAGAGTTAGTAGCATGCAAGCTGCACTTGCACTCGTGGAACATGTGCCTAGCACTCAACAACACACATTGTTGAGAATGTAGCAAGGAAGGTCTTCCACACATTGCAATGTCCTAGCATGGTGGGGGACAATGAAACATTAGTCAAGTGATTGATTAAACTGTTGATGTGTTATATTCTTCAGTTGAATTTATTGAGCACCTTTTCTAAGGTTAAAGTGAAAAATAATTTAAGTTGTGGTCTTTTAATCTTGATCAATAATCTCATCATGAGGGAGAGAGTTAATCTCAATCATCAATCATTTTGAGATTAGGGTTTCACTTGCTTAATGAAGTATAAGGAAAGATCGACTTGGCTAAAGGGGGGACACTTGAGCATTAAGGAGATTGATGTTCAGAGAGATTGATTGAGGGTTTGTGTGAGAGAGTTTGCAAGGAGACAAAGGAGGACTCTTCACTGAGATTGGCACACAACTTCAACATTGTAGAGGTCGCATCCTACAGATCTGAGAGTCATCGTACTAGGTGATGCAGTACCCACGTAGGCAATTGTACGATTACGTAGAGGCTCACGCTGGGGTGTCTTTTGGCACGATTTGGTTCAAGGGGATTTGCAGAAGGGCCGTACATATGATGAGGAGGTAATACACTAAGGTTTTTCTTGGTATTTTGGCTGGGCCTATTTTATTGTAAGAGATCTCTATATTTTCCTGCCGAATAATAAAAATCTCCAAATTTGCTGCACTAGTTCCCTCCGGGGTTTTTCCAAGGACGATTGTCCAAAAATACTTGTGTACATGTGATGTGATTGTTGTTATCTTTTACTGTTAAGTTCCTGGTTTTTATTTTCTGCTGTGCATAATTTATTTGTGGAAGAAAACCTGGCATAATCAATTAAAAGTAAAATTAATTGGTTTAGTGAACTGGGTTTAGAGAAAATTCACATGGTATCAGAGCAGGATTGTTAAAGAAGCAGTATCATAGGTTGATCTTTTGAGATCTAGTGGATTGTGAGGATCTAAGGCACAGATCAAGGTAGACATACAGATTTTGTAGCACTAGGGTTTTTGCGCTAGGGTAAGGCAGCGTAAGGGTTTGAACAACAACACTTTTTCAGAAATGGCCATGAGTATGAGGGTTGAGGATAGGCTTTAGGGGGCTTAGAATTACCCCACCTGGAAAGAGAGGATGACTATGGTGTTGGAGGTCAATGAGGTCCTTGAACTTACACCAGAGACTGCAACTGCTCCTACAGATGTAGCTCAACTAGCCATCTGGAAGAAGGGTGAGGCAAAAGCCAAGAACTTGATTCTTGATGGGATAAAGGATCATGTGGTCCCGCATCTTTCAGGAAAGACTACCGCAAAAGACATGTGGAAGGCCCTGAGTGACCTATACCAAAACAAAAATGAAAACAGGGTGATGGTTCTGCGCAAGCAGTTGCACGGGATCAAGATGGCCAAAAGTGAAGGTATGATTCGTTATCTTACTAAAATAACTCAGATTAGAGATGAACTTGCAGCAGTTGGTGAAAAGACTAATGACTCTGAGTTGGTGCGTATTGCACTGGATGGCTTTTCGAAGTCATGGGATGTCTTTCTCTATGGAGTGGTAGCTCGGGAGAAGTTACCTGAATGGCAATGCCTATGGGATGATTTTGTGCAGGAAGAGATCAGACTTGGTCAGTTAGGATTATCATCTTCACCACATATTGTGGATGAAGAAGGCTTGGCTCTTGCGAGCAAAGGCAAGGGCAAGAAGAAGAAGAAAGGTGGAAAGAAGAAGAACATCGAATTTTCTAAAGTCAAATGTTTTCAGTGTCACAAGATGGGACACTTTGCCTCACAGTGTCCGGAGAAGAAGAAGAAGAACCAACTGCAAATGGCAGCTTTTGCAGCAGTGGATGAGTTTGCCAAAAGCCTCGAGGAGGATTTTTGCTTCATAGCTTGTATGTCTAGCGCAATAGTCTCAAACATGTGGTTTGTTGACAGCGGAGCATCTTGTCATATGACAGGGTGCAAGGAGTTCTTCACTAGGCTATAGGAGGGAGGTGTGAATCTGGTTATAGAACTCGAAGATGACAGGTGCTACAAGGCGCAAGGGGTTGGCACAGTCTCGTTTCATAGGGAGTCGGGTAAACCACTCTGGTTTGTTGACGTACTATATGTTCCAGGGTTGGCAAAGAACCTCGTCTTAATCTCTACTCTAGAGGATAAAGGGTACGATGTCACTTTTCGTAAGGGAAGGGTGTTCGTGAGGCCAACATGGTCAAGCGAGAAGATGGATTAGATGATTGGGGTTCGAGAAGAAAAGGTATACAAGCTACAGTTTTAGCTAGTGAAAGCATTAGTCAGTACAACCACAAACATGGGCGATTTGTGGCACAGGAGGATGGCACACTTACACTTTGGTGCATTGGGGCACTTGAGACAGGCAGTCACTGGATTGCCTAAGTTCACAACAGAGAGACATGATCCCTGCAAGGGTTTTGCAATGGGAAAGTATGCCTGGAGACCATTTCCACCAAGCGAGCATAGGTCCAAGGGAATATTGGACTTGATACATTCCGACGTATGTGGTTCAATGAGCGTGGAGTCAGTGAGTGGCTTCAAATACTTTGTTCTATTCATTGATGACTACTCCAGGAAGACCTGGATATACTTCCTGAAGGCTAAGGATGAAGTCTTCGACAGATTTTAGGAGTTCAAAGCTCTGGTTGAGAACCAGACTGGCAGAAAGATTTGGGTGTTGAGATCCGACAACGGGGGTGAGTACACCTCCAAGGAGTTTGTGGATTACTGTGCAATAGTGGGGATCAAGAAGAACTCACTGTTCCTTACAATCCTCAATAGAATGGAGTGGCCGAGAGAAAGAACAGGACCATAGTTGGAGCTGCACAGGTGATGATACATGATCAGGGTTTGCCATTATTTTTGTGGGCAGAGACTAGTCACACAACTGTTTATATTCAGAACAAGAGTCCCCACACAGTTTTGGGGAAGTTGACACATGAGGAGGTATTTGCAGGTACCAGACCGGATGTGAGTCATTTTTGCATTTGGGGCAGCATATGTTATTATCACGTCCCTTCGGAGAAGAGGACGAAGTTGGACCCCACAATAGACAAGGGGATTTTGGTTGGTTATAGCGAGGCTTCCAAGGCCTACAGGATCTTTGTGCCAACACGCAGAAAGATCATTGTGTGTAGGGATGTACAATTCGAGGAGCGTGCATTGAGGAGGTTGAGAGATTTTCCAACACATTTAGAGGACCAGTAGGGACATGACTCAGGGGTCAAGACAGAGGAGGCACAGGGTCAGAGCAAAGGATCACAACAACAGACACAGGGTACATGATCAGGTATAGGTGTTCATAGAGGGACTGTTGGACAAGATCATCAGGAGCTAGATGATGAGGAGGAGGAGCAGTGTGATGCAGTTCCACAGGAGCATGACACCAGGCCACGACCTAAGTGGCATAAGTCCAAGGTCAGTGATTCTAGGTTGGCAGGGCTTCGAGAGAGAGACTTCAGACGAAGTAAACCACTAGAGAGACTTGGGTACATGGCATTAATGACACAACTCATTGATGTAGAGCCTTCCACTTATGATCAGGTTGCACAACATGGAGTGTGGCAGGAGACCATGATGGAGGAATATGTCTCCATTATGAAGAATGGTGTATGGGAGGTGGTGCCCAGGGCAGAAGGCAAGAAGGTGGTTGGATCCAAGAGGATCTACAAGGTCAAGCATGCATCGGATGGAAGCGTGGACAAGTACAAACCCCGCTTCGTGGCCAAGGGGTTTTCACAGCGAGAGGGAGTTGACTATGAGGAGACTTTCGCCCTGGTGGCCAAGTATTCCTCGATCTGAGCAGTCATATCGTTGGCAGCAGAGAAGGGCTGGCACGTTCACCAGATGGACGTGAAGACTGCTTTCCTTAACGGATTTGTTGAGGAAGAGGTATATGTTGAGCAGCCAGAGGGATTTGAGGTTAGGCAACAGAGAGACACATGTGCGTATACTGAGGAGAGCCTTGTATGGGCTCAAGCAGACACCTCGAGCATGGTACTCGAGGATAGACAACTACTTGAGGGAGATGGGTTTCCAGTGGAGCGAGGCTGATCCGAACCTGTATTTTCTTTTCGTGGAGGTGCCTCTCATACTGGTGTTATATGTAGATGACCTATTTTTGACAGGGGATGAGCAGCTGATAGCAGACTGCAAGGCCAACCTTACAACTGAGTTTGAGATGAAAGACCTTGGGTTGATGCATCACTTCCTTGGTCTTCTGGTTTGGCAGTAA
>ML787162.1:0-13938 GCA_009831015.1 Picea engelmannii
TCATTGATGAACTTGATCTATAGTTGATGCATGATTGGTACACTTCTAGTACATTGGTAGAGGCACCTACTAGCAGGTTGATAGGCACATTATTTGTGTGGATTTGGTATACATGGATGAGGATTCATCTTGTTGTGGTTCTTGCTTGGTACAAGTGGTGATGCATGTTGGCATACATGTTTGGTACACTCATAGATGGTATATGTTTGGATGATAGTACTTGGCTAAAAATACGCCATTAGTATTACTTGTTTGGCATGTTGGTAGATGCACATGGTTGGCATGTTGGTAGAGGCATATGGTTGATTGATCCAGATTTATGTAGGAACACAATGAAATACACAAATACACATAAATGCAGAGATGCAACAGAAATAAGACTTCATTTCATTAATAACAAATGACTGAAATACGCTTATAGACATAATGGAAATAAACTAGCTAGGGCGCTGGTAGCTTATCTATGAGAAGAGATGTGGCGGCTACTGGCCTATGAATTATGTTACAATGAGTCTCAAAGGCCTATTATTATTGAGAAACAATGGAAAACCCTAAACATCCAAAGACCTAACCCTAGGAGATGAAACACCAAGAATATGGGCCCAGTTTGGGTAAATTGGTACATCAACTTCCTGGGGATGTAACGTTGGCATACGATCTCCGTTTGACGTGCTTAATACCTCGTTAGAAATATCTATCCGAGGAATACAAATTTTGGGTGAGAAACTTTGAATTTTGTTCCATCTTGCTCCTCGTTTTCTCAAAAAACGTCGTTTAGGGCCTCAAAACGACTCTGGAAGTTCAGGACCTGAAAAATTGCTAAAAATAGTAAACTGTGTGGAAAATGAAAAATTGAAAGAAGCAATGGTGGGGGTCCAAGTGGAATAGGTGGGTGGTCACCAATATCCACCTGGATCATTCCTCCCCCCTTAGGAAGCAATGGTCTCCATTGCATTGATTTCCTCCATGAAATGAGGAAACTTTTGCTGAACTTGGTCCCTGGTGAGCCACTTGACTTGGTGGAGGAGTTGGCCTACTTTGACAACTCGATATAGCGGTATCCTTTGTTGTCGGGTGTGCTTGATCTGTGTATCCATGATTTGATCAGTTGTGTTTTGTTCCATGCAGTTTGGATTTAACTCTGTTCATGTGAGTTGTTCTGCCATGTCAGATGTGTCTATTAGAGGTGGAAAGTAGGGTCGAAGGTGGTCCACATTGAACACTGGGTGCAGACCAAGGAATGGTGGAATGATGAGCTCAAAGGAATTGTCCCCTACAACCTTGGTGATGGTTTACGAACCATATCGGAGCGGGCGAAGCTTGCGGTGGGGTCCAACGAGACACTCCTTTTGCAAATGTAGTCACACTTTGTTGCCCACCTGGAAGTTGTGTGGCACCCGATGTTGATCATGTCACTACTTGTACTTAGAATTGGATCTGTCCAAGATTTCATGAACCTATTGGCGGATGTTTTGAATGTGCTCAATGAAGTTGTCTGCCTTGTCAACCTCAGATTGGACATGAGCTGAATCTTCCTAAGTAGCCACAATATCCATGGCTATGTCAATGGGACATAGTGGCCTGAATCCCAAGTCCATCTGAAAGGGGTTGTGGCTGGTTGAGCTATGGAGAGCCCGATTGTAGCTGTGTTGTACATAGGGGAGACTCTCATGCCATGTGCATGGATGCTTTGAGTTGTACATGCGCAGAATGTGTTCGATCATCCAGTTGACGACCTCTGTCTGGCCATTAGCTTGTGGATGGAAAGCTGTGGACTTGGTGTATAACATCGACCAGAGGCTTGACCAAAATGTAATGAGGAACCTGATATCTCGATCTGAGATGATAGACTATGGGATCCCAAAGTGTACCCACACTCGTTCAAAGAAGAGTTTAGCAGTGGCTTCTACTGTGATAATCTTCTTCCAGAACATCATAATGGACATCTTTGAGAATTCATCGACGACCACAAAAAAAAGTCATTGCCATGTTTAGTAGAAGGAAGGCTCGACATGTAATCCATAGAGATGGATTCCCAAGGTCAACTAGGGGTAGGAAGTGGAGAATAAAGGCCTTACTTCTTGATGGTCAATTTGGCAATGGCGCAAGCAGTGTAGGACTTGATGTACTTCCCGTTATCTTGTCGAAGGTTCGAACAATAGAAATACTTTTGCAGTACTGCCACGGTTTTCTCGACCCCGAAATGCCCAGTGACCTGACTGTAGTGCGCCTCCAAAATCATATTGGCATGCTCACTTGAAGGAACACAAAGGTGTCCTAGGTGACATAGCAGGGCATCTTGGAGGTGAAAATTGGGAACTTTCTTACCCTCAAAGAGTGTATTGTATGTGTGGCCAAATTCTGGATGAATTTTGTAGAGAAGCGGCCAATCGAAAGTCTCATTCCCACAAGATTTGATCACAATGGTTAGCACCACGATGGGTGGTCGGCTGAGATAGTCTACAACATTATTGGTGCTTCCTTTCTTGTACTTAATGTTCAAATGAAACTGTTGCAAGTATGTGGAACACTTATGATGGTGATCGTTCTGCAACTTCCCTTGTGTCTGTATGAACTGCAGGGGTTGGTGGTCTATGTGGATGACCATTTCCTTTCCCAAAATGTAATGCTTCCATTGTTGGATACTTCGAGATTGTGTCAGAAAGTGTCTCACTGTGATATGCCACTGGATGCCCATGTTGAGTAAGGACTTCCCCAATAGCATATTCAAAGGCATCTATCTCGATCTCAAATGGTTGTTGAAAGACTGGTAATGTGAGCACTGGTGCAGAGCAGAGGCGATGATTCAACTCCCCGAGCGCCTTCTGTTGAGATTCATACCAAAAGAATTTTGCTTTCGCTCCTCCCTTGGTGAATTGACTCAAGGGCCAAGTGATAAGAGAGAATCCCAACACGAACCTGCGGTAGAAGTTGGAAAGACCCAAAAAGCCATAGAGCTCTGTTAGGCTATTTGGGGCTGGTCAATCCTGAATGAATTGGATCTTTGATGAATCCACATGCACCCCCCGCTCATCAATAATATATCCCATATACTGAACCTGGGTCATGCCAAAAATGCGTTTCTCCAAATTGGCACACAACTTGTGTTGCAACAGTGTTTGGAGGACCTCTCGGATGTGGTGGAGATGCTCTTCCCAAGTTTGGATGAAGATCAGAATGTCATCCAAGTACACCACTACAAATGAGTTGGTGAATGGCCGCAAGATGTTGTCCATTAGCCTCATGAGGGTTGTAGGGGCATTTGTCAACCCGAAAGGCATGACCAACCATTCAAAAAGGCCCTCCTTGGATTTGAAGGCAGTCTTCCACACATCATAGGGTTCGATTGGTACCTGGTGATACCCAGACTTCAACTCAATCTTGCTGAAATATTTCACCCCCTTGAGTTGGTCGATAAGTTCATCAATCCATGGGATCGGGTACCTATTCCGGACAGTGATCTTGTTTAGTGCTCGATAGTCAATGCAGAGTCTCCAAGTCCCATCCTTCTTCTGCACCAACACAATCGACCTCCCATAGGGCGATTGTTGGCATAGGGGCAGACCCAGGGTTCAAGGCTCAAGAGCGCACAAAAAAATCCCTAACTATCGACCCTTTCGACAACACTTGCGAAGCAGATGAAGTCTCAGTCGAGGTAGAGGCAGGGGTGGTTGCAGGGCTCAGGTGTTTGCAACCTTAGCTGGGACATAGTTCTGTGATTATCTTGCTTACAACACACTTAGCATCAGTTATTTCCTAACATACATTCATTAATACACTTCACAGAAAGCAGAAAGCACCGCAGTATTTACCAAGATCTAGCACTTATCAATGATAATTAGGTTATACTCAATATATTAATAACTTAGCATCTTATGTATCATATCTAGGATGCATTCCTATATCATAAGAAACAAGAATCAATAGATCTATCTAAACATATCATAGCACTTAGCAAGAGAGAGACAAACATATCAACACAGTACACAGAGTTACAGTGGTTCACCCCCACCCTGGGGCTACGTCTACAAAGTCTTCTTTATATTATCTTGGTCAAGCAGTTACAACACTAAGCCTCCAATATCCTACCCCGCATAGGACAAAAGATCCACACAGCTTGCTAGATACTCTTTCCCCAGGTAAATCCAAGCACTAATCTTTCTCACACTCTGGCACTCAACACTTATTATAGCATGCATAGAGTACAGTATGCACATAGCTCTTACAGTCAGACAGAATTCTGATCACATAGATCCAACTTATGCACTAAGCCATCGACTAGTCAGGGACCCTTTCTTACATGGCCTAGACCTCTATTTATACATAGAAAAAGGGCTAAACAAGGCCCAACATCCCTTTCCCATTACAATATTCCAAAAAAACCCAAAAAGGTTCCACAAAAAGTGGTGAGATCCCGTGATCTCCGCTTCTCTATGCACTCCGTCATCGACAGGCAGTCGAAGTACCAAATGGTCAAATATGACCAAGTATTCCTCAAAACTTGGTCGAGGGCCAACAGGCTCCCAACACTCACCTGTGACTTGTCCCGAGTCACTCTTCTATGGGTAACTCTACCTCGAAGGCCTCGAGCTTCGCTTGAGCTGCTTCGACCTGTTGCTTTGCTACTGCTTCTTGCTCGGAAAACTCCTGAATGAGTGCATTACTAACTGGTCCTTCTAAGCGCTTCTCTGCTATGTTCATGACTTGTTCTAGGTCTGTCCCTTGGATCTCAATCTTTAAGAATAGTTGACATTCCCTATCCTACAAAGGTTGAAGTTGTTGCATCACTTCCATGACCTTGATCTGGATCATATGAATCTCCTACTACACGATGCACTATTTGTGGGACCTCTTCATTTTCTCTATGATCGGTAGGGCCTTCAACTATACCTGTAACTTCTCGGCTTGGTACTTCGCCTCTTGGAGATGTGACTCCAATTTATGCAATTCAGGGTTCTCGGATAGGTTCTCATGTATATGCGCACTTCTACTACTTAATTGCTTACATTCTTCAGTAAGTGCCTTAATCCTTTCTACTGTACTTCAGGCATTCACTTCTCATTGGTCACATTCTTCTTGTGGAGTACTTGGTATATCTTGGAGCTCTAGTTCTACTACTCTTTGTTGCAGTTGTTGAATGACTTCAACAAGCTTCATTACTTGGCGTTCTATGGGTTCTTCTGCCTTCTATTATAAGCCAGTCACAGAGAGAAATGCTCTGTTGACTGCTTCTTCGATCCCGATTTACTTCACAAGAAGTTGCTCCTTCTCCTTTTGGATCTTTGTGCGTTCTTTATCAAACTTATCTTGGATGGCCTCCTTCTCTTGATGTGTAGCTTGGTGCTACTCTATGATTTCCTCATGTGCATGCTTTAGGGTCTGGGTGGCCTGTGCTGCTACTTCTTCTACTTTCCGAAGGTGTACTTCGACTAGGTCGACAATCCTGCAAAGTTGAACTGACTCGTCTCCTACTTCGGGTGTTCCTTCTGGCATAGGCACAATGGAGACTACATGGTTAGACTGGAGGGCTCACTGTACTCTTGGAGCTCGGCTTCAATTCGATCGTACATCGTCTGTTGCTTGGCCTCCTACTTTTCTGTAATTTCTTCTATGGCTTCATCCAAATTTGCAAGGAGAAATATGAAGTCATCGGGGTTGAGCATGGTCTTCATCTTGGTCACAGCCGATTTTTCTTTATTCTCAACGTAAGACTTTGAAGATGACCCTTTTATTTTCTTTAGAACTTTGACTTCGTCTTCTCGTTGCTGTTTAACTTCTTCTAGGTCTTCATCATTACCTTCTTCATCTGGTGTGACGGAAGATGTCCTTACAGAGTGGCTATCCACATCTTGAACCTCTTCAGTTTTATTCATCTCCTTTATCTTCTTTGTCTTCTGCATCTTCTGCGTCTTACTGGGCCCATATGTGTCCTACGCAGCTTCTAGGCTGTTGATATCTGAAATATCCACTGGATCTGCTGCAACGAGGAGGTTCGCCAACCATTCCTTGGTGATCTCTTCAAGGTCTTCTTCTATCAGTTTATAATAGGACTGCAGTTGTTCCTGGTGCTCATCAATGCGTGGAGTTAGGTATATGAAGTGGCGGTCCACGCTGAACTTCATTAAGGGTCTAAATTTCTGGAGTGTGTTCGGAGTAATGCGAGGTGTGGCCTGCAATGGATAGGAGGTTCCATTAACTCTTGATCTGTTCATTATGGCGTAGTCTAACGGTCAGGTAACAGGTCATAACTTTCTTTCGAGCCGTTCGGGCCATCAGTGGAATGAGTATATCGTCTTCTAACGGTTATATTACTTCGACATGGAAAAGTTCCATATGTCTCTGTTCTGCTATCCCGACGAAGCTCAAATTATGCATGTTTTCCTTCTGTGGGGTTTCTTCTGGAACGTTCTATAATTTCTCCAACTTCGCTTTCTTCTTCATGAGTTTTCTAGCCTTCTTCCTAGTGAGCTTCGTCTCGGTCATCCTTGTTTCATTCTGATTATTTTCTTCTCTTGGCATGGTAACTTCACAGTGCTGAGATTCTTTCTTCAGATCCACATGTATTACTTGTCCAACATATTTTTCGGTCCTCTATGGTTCTTCTAGTGTTCTATCAACTTCGTCATCCAAGTTCCTGGGGTCAAGAACCCTTGATCTGTTCTCCTTTTCTTCAATCAACTGCGCGGTCCTTCTAGTCAGGAAGTCTCTTAACTCTTGTCTCTGTTGTTCTAGGTCCTTTTCTGCTTCCTATTTTCTTTCTTGATCTTTCTCAATCCAAGGTTTACCAAGTAACATAGTAAATGGGGCGCTGTCCTGCACGAACTTAACAATCTCAAAATCTTCTTCTGTCGAAGATCCATGAGCATTCATATATATCTGAGTGAGATTTCCACATAGGTTTACCATCTTGCCTCTGAATAAACCTATTCCTCCTAATGAAGGGGTCATGTTAGGTCTTCCTATATATTTCTAGGTTCCTTCTATCATAATGTTCACCTGTGTTTCTTCATCCAAAACATAGTCAATGTCAAAGTTTCCTATTCTCACTTCGATCTGTTCTTTCTTCTTGAAGATCTCTGATAGCCTAACATGTCGGTGGTCATTCAAGGTATCTCTCATATGTAGCAATACCTTTTCTGATTCTTTCTGGGTTTTTGCTATAATCTTGGTCTCTTGATCTCCTGATTTCTCTATATTAAGCTTTTCAAGCCTAGCAATCATTCTAGGGAAATCCATTACTTCATGGTCCATAGCCTTAAAACAAAGACAACTGGGTCTTCGCCCAGGGAATTCCTTAGCAAGATGTCTAGGCCTTCTGCAATTGTAACAAAGAGTTAATCCTCTCTTTCTCTTCAATGATCCCCAACTTTTCATGTACTGTGTGCTAGGATCATAATGGTTAGCCTGCAAAAATTTCTTTCTAGAATCCTGCATCCATTGGTTAGTCCCAAAATTCTTTCTATGCATAGGTATAACATATCTATCACTATACTTATCAGATCTATTCATATCAAACTTTATTTCATCTATTAATGCCCTAGTTTTGAAGCTAGGACATAATCTATCAAACATACCTAGATCCATGCTTTAGAAACAAAAAAATTCACTTTTCTTACTTCTATAGAGCACAAAGCTTCTAGATCTAAGACTTTTAACTATTCTTACCTTTATCAAAGCACTGAGCTTACAGATCTTACCTTTTTCTTGCAGATCTGACCTCTTTCTTCATAGATATGACTTCTTTTTCTTCATATTTGACCTCTCTTCTTTAGATCTTACCTTTCTTTCTTGTCACAAAGCTT
The DNA here is from genome assembly GCA_009831015.1 of Picea engelmannii. Lineage (NCBI taxonomy): Eukaryota > Viridiplantae > Streptophyta > Pinopsida > Pinales > Pinaceae > Picea > Picea engelmannii. The sequence continues at coordinate 7,803 of ML787162.1, forward strand.
CACAGGTCAAACAGAATACTGCGCACTAGGGCAACAAATCTACGCACAAATCTTATTTCACACAAAGCTTCTTCTTCTTCTTCAGTTCCCAACAATCACAGTTCCAGTCTCGACAACATAACCATTTGTTGGCATAGGGGCAGACCCAGGGTTCAACGCTTAAGAGCACACCAACAAAGCCCTAACTAGCGACCCTTTTGGAAACACCTGTGAAGCAGATGAAGTCTCACCCGAGGTAGAGGCAGGGGTGGTTGCAAGACTCAGGTGTCTGCAACCTTAGCTGGGACATAGATCTATGATTATATTGCTTACAATACACTTATTGTTAGTTATTTCCTAACATACATTCATTAATACACTTCGCAGAAGGCACATAGCACCACAATAATTACCAATATCTAGCACTTAGCAATGAGAATCGGGTTATACTCAATAGATTAAGCACTTAGCATATTATGTATCATATCTAACATGCATTCCTATCTCATAAGAACAGAGCATCGATAGATCTATCTAAATATATCAGAGCACTTAGCATGAGAGAGACAAACATATCAGCATAGTGCAAAGAGTTACCGTGATTCACCCCCACCCTGGGGCTACATCCACAAAGTATTTTTTATATTATCTTGGTCAAGCAGTTACAACACTAAGCCTCCAAGATCCTACCCTGCATAGGAAAATATATCTGTGCAGCTCGCTAGATCCTCTTTCCCTAGGTAGATTCAAGCACTAAGCCTTCTCACACTCTGACACTCAACACTTATTATAGAATGCACAGAGTACAACATGCACATAGATCTTATAGTCACACAGACTTCTGATCACATAGATCCAACTTATGCACTAAGCCATTGACTAGTTAGGGCCCCTTTCTTACATGGCCTAGACCTATATTTATACATAGAAAAAGGACTAAACAAAGGCCGACATCCCTTTCCCGTTACAATATTCCCAAAAAACCCAAAAAGGTTCCACAAAAAGCGGCGAGATCCCATGATCTCCGCTTCGCTATGAGCTCTGTCATCGACAGGAAGTCGAAGTACCAAATGGTCAACTATGACCAAGTATTCCTAAAAACTTGGTCGAGGGCCAACAACGATGAACTCGGTTGGATGTGACCTTTCTGCAACAACTCTCGAATCTGGCTCTTGATTTTTTCATTCTCCAAGACAGAGCGCCGATAGATTGGTCCATTGGGCAATGAAACACCTGGGGTCAGATCGATGGGGTGCTTGACCTGATAATGTAGAGGCACCCATGCGGGGGAGGTGAAGATGTCATCGTACTCCTCGATGACCTTATCCATCTATTTTTGTTGTGAAGAGGGGACCTATCTGGAGGTCATGGCCACAATATTCTTCTTTCCCTGAGGTCAGATCATTAGGAAAACAAATTTCCTAGTTTTGGAAATGAGCTTACTGCATTTTTTTGCAGTAACCAAAGAGATGTTGGTAGGCGGTGCTATCTTTGGTATCTTGTACAACTTATTGCCCAAAGTGATAATAACAACACGAGGTCTGGACACATACACAACATGTTTCTTCCACAAGTACGGTTGGCCTAATAATACATCAAAAACATCAAGAGGAGCAATGTCACACAATACCTTATCCATGAAGGGCTTGATGCTATAGTGAAGGCGACATTGATGGCTGACACAGAGGTCCCATCCTTGGTGCAACCACCTGATGGTGTATGGTTGTGGGTGTGCTGTGGTCGACTAGCCCAGTCACTTCACGACCTCTACCGAGATGAGGTTCTTCTGGCTCCTGATGTCGACAATGAACTGCAATGGGTAACCCTTTACCGACATATTGGAATGGAAGAGACGCTCTGCCTCTTCTAGGTCTTCCGGTTCCTACTTCTGGATATTCATGGTGGAAACAATAGCTTTGGGCTCCTCATCGATAATATGATTCCCCTTGTCATTCCTCTTGTTAGGTTCCGGTTCAGAGTCAGAGAATGCATCCGATTCAGAATCCTTCAACTCGGTTACCAGTGACTGCTTAGCCCAACACTCACTTGTGCTGTGGGTGGAGCTCTTATGGAACTCACACCACTTCCCCATGTCCTTTTTTGGCCTCGTGGTGTTGTTATTTGCTTTCATATTTGGCGGTTTGTCCTGGGCCACCCTGCCTTGGCTTGGTTCTTTATTCTATGTTTTGGGGGTACCTTTCCCTTGCTTCTGATTCATAGAACCAAAGTCTCATTTCTTTTGTTTGAACTTCTGCTCAATCTTGACAACATATCGTTATGTCACACCAAGCGAGGAGATGTTGAGGAACTCCATTTCCTATTGAATGTTTCTGTGCAGACAACTGTGGTACTTTAACACCAAATGTTTCTCTGAATCTTTGATACCCAAATTTGTGTATAGGGTATGAAACATATTTGTCAACTCATGCACATCTTGGTCCCTTTTCTACCGCAACGTAGTCCATTGTATGTATTTGTCCTCATAGATCCCCACAGGATAATATTGTTCCTTGATGGCGTCTCAGAAAGAATTCCAAGTTGGTGAAACTGAGAACAGAGAGGGTTCCCCCTCACCCTGTTGCTCCCAGTAGGTTTCCCGCCAGTCCTTGACATGGGGGGCGGCTTTGAGGAGTGCAAAAATAATCCTTTCGCGGTTGGAAAATTCATGAACCGAGAAATATCCTTCTAACAGATTCAACCATCTATCTACAAAATCTGCATCTATTTTCCCCTCAAATATGGGAATGTCAAAGTTTACTTGTACCTTAAAAGGAGTGGCACCTCCAGAGTGGTTGTTGGATGTAGATGCGCCACCGGTGGGCATCCATTGAAGGATCTAGGCAAAGTTGTTCATCATCGCGTTCCTTTGTTTCTCTAGGGCCTCCTCCAACAACATTTTGATAGGATCTCTTGCTCCCTCATCTTTATTTTCTTCCCCCATGGGTGTTCATCAGGGTTTGGGAGGTTGATCTTGAAAACGTTTAACCAGATCAAGCCCTAACTCCTTATACCCCGACCTCGTATGGGACATGCAAAGAAGGATTGAGAACGAGAAGACCACTCTGATACAACTGATCTGGATTTATGTAGGAACACAATGAAATACATAAATACACATAAACGTAGAGATGCAATGGAAATAAGACTTCATTTCATTAATAACAAATGACTGATATACGCTTACTGACAGAATGGAAATAAACTAGCTAGGGCGCTGGTAGCTTATCTCTGAGAAGAGATGTGGCGGCTACTTTCCTCTGAACTGTGTTATGATGAGGCTCAAAGGTCTAATATTATTGAGAAACAATGGAAAACCCTAAACATCTAAAGACCTAACCCTAGGTGATGAAACACCAAGACTATGGGCCCTGTTTGGGTAAATTGGTGCATCAACTTCCCGGGGAAGTAACTTTGGCATACAATCTCCGTTTGACGCGCTCAATACTTCGTTAGAAATATCTATCTGAGGACTACAACTTTTTGTTGAGAAACATTGAAATTCTCTCCATGTTCCTCCCCGTTTTCTTAAAAAACATCGTTTAGGGCCTCAAAACAACTCCGGAAGTTCAGAACCCGAAAAACTGCTAAAAATAGTAAACTGTGAAGAAACTGAAAAAATGAAAGAAGAAATGGTGGGGGTCGAAGTGGAATAGGTGGGTGGCCAACAATATCCACCTGGATCATTGATGCACTCCATTGATGATATATTATGGCACATTGTATGGTGTTTATGTACATGGATGTTGTGCATGATGGGAACATGTTTTGGTACATGATATATTGTTTCATTCATTGACATATCTTTTACTTCATGATGTTTAGTATGGCATGAGTTTGATGCATGGACAGGTCCAAGGATCAACATAGAAAGTGTGTTTTTTCTATAATCCAGTTGAGCAGTAGCATTTGCAACATAATCATATTAGCATATTGTTCATATTGAAGAGAAGATAGGGGGATACTGTTGGCGACAGAAGTCACTCCTGGATTGCTTGCAGGAGCAGAGCCCGATGCCCATCAGTTTTAATGTCATGGTTTGTTTTAAAGGGGTGATCAAATGGAAGGAAACTCAGAACGGTATCGTCCCAACTCAGAAACTGGGCCAGGCATGCATGAATGAGTGAGGTCTTGATAAACTTCAAACAGTGAGTTGTAATAAGGGAGAGTAGGGGGAAGATTTCTTAAGAAAGGTGTAAATGCCTGCTATAAGCCTCAAGCTTCTAACAGACGATGAGAGCAGGCATCTGAAAACAAGATCTTCTTGCTTCCAAACGCGGGGAACCAGAGAAACAACAATGCCACAATAAATCATTTACCATAACATAACTATGTTAATTCATACAAAGCATTCGATCATGAACCCTCCAGCATTAGACGAAAACAGAGATGAAAAAGGGAAACTGTTTTTCATAAAACAAGAAATCTCAAACACGGCTACATAACCAGGAAGCCAGAATGGTCATGAAAACTTTACAGCTCGGGAGCTTAGCTCTACCATCGATAGATACAAAAAATGGCGAAAACGCCTACATATACTCAGAACTACAACAACAGCGAAATCGAGACACTGCATTGAAGGCTTTGCGTCTGCATGGCTTTCTAACAGTCAACCTCTGAAGGGTCGTGCAACTTAAGTCAGACACAATCTAATTCTTTGACAGTTCCAACGACGAATCGACGTGCCTTTAATTCATGGCCGTGCTTGATCTTCTGCTGATGATTGTAGGCTCTGTCCAAGACCTGCTCTCTGATCTGCTGCACTTCCACCATCTGGTGAATCCTCCTGATCACATGATTAGGTTCTTCTTCAAAGTCTTGGAGGAAACTTGCCACAGGTAAGGCGAGCTAAGTTGGGAAAATGACCTCTATTCCATAAACCAGTTGGAAGGGGGAGAGGCCCAGGGATTTCTTGGTTGTCACCTGATCAGCCCAAAGAGCAAATTTGAGCTTTGAGTCCCAGGCCCTTTTATTTTCCTCTAGTAGTTTCTTGATAAGCTTGATTAGGCTTTTATTGGAGGACTCTGCCAGTCCGTTTCCTTGAGGATAGTAGGGAGTGGAGTGAATCAGTGCAATCTGGAACTGTTCACAAAATTTGACCAGAGGCTCAGACCGAAAGGGAGAGGCATTATCAGTAACGATTCTGTTGGGGCAACCAAATCTAGCTATGATATCTTCGAGGAAGCTGATGATCACTTTGTGAGAAGTGCTTCTGGTAGGAACATCTTCTATCCATTTGGTGAAGTAGTCGGTTGCGGTCAGAATCCACCTGTGTTGGCCACTTGAGGGAGGATGGATTTCCCCGATAAAGTCCAATCCCCACTACTGAAAGGGTGCCGAGACTACCACATGCTTTAATGGCAGGGATTTGAGCTACTGCTTTCCTGAGAATTTTTGGCATTTAATGCAAGCTCAGATTTCCCTGCAGACATCAGGAAATAAGGTGGGCCAGTAATACCCATCTCGGAGGATCTTGTGAGCTGTGGTCTTCCAAAAATGATGACCTCCACAGAGACCGCTATGGAAGTTGAATATAAGCTTCTGGGCTTGTTGTGGGTCCAGACATTTCAGTAATACCCCCTGGGGGCCTTTCCAATACAAGGCTTGGTTGATGAGGCAATATCTAACCGCTTTGAGATTTAAAGCTCTTGCCTTGCTTTTTTCCATTCCATTAGGAGGCCTCAATTCTTGTAGAAAATACAAGATGTCCTTGTACTAGGGGCATGCTGCTAGTGGTATGATGGTCTGAGAATCCTTGCCGGATGACTCATCTTGTTCGTTGATGAATATAATCCCCAAAGCCTTGTAATTGGATTCAGCTAGCAGCTTGGCCAAACCTTGCCCCTTTATCAACTTGGTGGGATTAATCTCCAGGTCAAACTCAAGGACCTTGGCGATCCATTTACCCCTTCTCCCATCTATGTCAGGCTGTATAAGAATGTCCTTCACAGAGGTTGAAGGGACATATGCAATGATCTTTGAATGCAATACATAGACTCTGAAATCTTTGAGAGCTTTTGTTGATTAATGTTGGTTGTCATTGATGTCAACCCTTGAAGAAAGACCCGTAGCACAAAGTTTTGGGTAATGGACCCAATAGTGTTTGATGTAAATATGACTCATTATTGTTTTGTCATGGTTGATAAGAAGTAAATATGGA
>ML787162.1:31755-41970 GCA_009831015.1 Picea engelmannii
ATGAACTCTAAAGTGGTCCCCTTATGGTGAAATCCATCACGGGAAGACGCTTTACGATTGAGTTATCCTAGAAGTATGGTTGGAAAACCCATCCTTATATATGTAATAATGAGATGAAGATCAATGAAATTGTTGGTGAAACTATCCTAGATGGATAGTACTTGTCATGCTATTTCTGGTGGTATGTAGAATGTCACATAACTCCTCATGGTTTGAGAGTTATGGTTCTACGAAGATGAAGGACCCTCATATGTTGGCTTGAAGCCCCAAAATTTCAAAGAAGTCAAAGTTCTTAAAAAGAAGAAATCATTATTTAAATAATAAAGTGAAGTGACAAATTCAAGGAGGATTATTTAAATAATAAAGTGAAGTGACAAAATCAAATAAGATCATTTAAATGATAAAGTGAGGTGACAAAGTCAAGAATAAATAGTTAAATTATAAAGTAATGGAGAACTTTCTATTTATGGAAAGTGGTTAAACCTAAAAAGAGTAAACTAGGTTAAGTGACCTAGAAGTGACCTAGAAGATAACTACTTGGAGAGTATAAATAAGAGGCAAGGGTCTCTTGTGAAAATCACCTCTTGTGTATCTTTTGTGAGATCTCTTATGCATCTCTTGAGAATATCTTGAAGATCTATTCTGAGAGAGAGATTGAGTGGAGGATCTTATGGACGCACCAAAGTTTGCATAAATCTGAGATCTTGATGGCGAAAGTTTTGGAAGTTCAGAAACCCTAGTTTCTGAGGCGTTCTTGAGCTGAAAATGTATTAGGGTGCATACATAATGAGTTATACATGGGTTGTTAGTGTATTAGGGTGCGTACGTACGCGAGCTGGCAGTGTATTAGGGTGTGTATGTACATGGACTGACAATGTATTAGGGTGCGTACATGTTGGTAAAGCCATGGAAACTTGAGAAGATGAAGAGGCATAGGTTCTAGATTCTAAGATCAATCTCCCAGGAAGGTCTACAGTGCTCAGATACATTAGATCTATACATTGGTTCAAAATGTATGGTTACATGGTTGTCTTGATGGATACTCTTGCTTATTGTTTGGTGAATGTTTGAGACATTCTTGGTATGACTGTTGTGATATGGTTGTGTTGGTTGATTGATGGAGTGAGAAACACTCTTATGATTCAATACTGATATGATTTTTATAGTATTTTTATTTCTTATACATGATTGAGTAGCATTCATATTGTATGGTTGAGGAGCATGAGTAAGTTGTTGGAGATATTGGATGTGTTGTGATTGGTTATGGGTTAGATTGGACAGTGAGAGACAAAAGAGAACTTGATTGAAGGTTGCAGAGGATCTGATTTAATCTTGAATTGAAAACCCTATGTAACCCAGAAGTGATACATAGGCTGTAGTATAGACTTTCCGCGTACATACACGAGCTATACTACTAGTAGGGTGCGTACATACACATGCTGCACTATCGATAGGTTGCGTAACTGTTAACAGATTGATATCTGTTGAGGATTGCTGCCTCATATTAGTTGGTACTGAGGGTGTAAGCTGAGTCTTGCATTATAGAGATGGGTCTCTTGTAGAGTTGAACTCTATTTAGTTGTTGCTAAAAAACCCAAGGATTGTAGTCCGTAATAAATAGAAAATTGTACATACATCTTATGTTCCTTACAATGATGACTTGTTGATGATATATGTTGTTGTTATATGTTGCTGATGTATATTTACATTTGAATGGTTATGAATGACAGTAATAAGTAATGAGTAAATGGTGATTGATAACTAAGAAGTTTGTGAAGGGGAAGTTTTTGGGAAAAATATCCCTACACTATTCACCCCTACCTCTTAGTGTAGTCGGCGTGTCCAACACAACTTGCGTTTCACTAAGTTATACAATCAAATCCATAAACTCATTCGACCTCTGAACCAAGACATTTTCATGCATTACTACAATGCATTACCTTCCCCCTATTGTCATAGGCTTGAGGAAAAATCCATTGATAACCTCGGTTTTGCTCTGCATACTTTTTTAGAGTATGAAGAATAGCTTGAAAGAATAGTTCTTCCTCAGGGAGAATCGATTAAACAAACAAACATGTGTATGAGCGAAAGGGAACTATCTCCCCTCTCACCCTTGGAGCTTCATCCTCTTCTACACCCCCCTTTAGAAACCCAATTGAAAATAATTTTCAGCCTAAATCTATCTTTCGTCGAAGTTGTCGTAACTTTTGCGAGGAAAACCATGAGGAAGCCACATGTGAGGTAAGGAAGAGTGCCAGAGATAAGATCGTTTGTAAAAGACCATAAACTACCATTGTTTTCCTAGATTTTGAAGAGCCAGAAGATGTCATGATCATCGATACTAAGAACAAATCCTATGCTCCCAAAGGTAAATTTGATCCTCCCTGCAATTCTTCTAGCCCGATCTCACCCTCACCAGCTGCTATTGTTTAGGTTCCTAAAGTTTTTGACAATCAAATAATTACCTACCCTCTCCCCACTTCCAAATATAATATCCTAAATCAGTTGGACAACATCAAAGCTCATGCAACCCTTCTAGACATGGTTGTCGTCCTTGAACAACAGAGGCCTCTGAAACAATTCATGGAAGGAAACGATTATGTTGTATCCAACCTCTCTGAAGAGGTAAATGAAGAGGAATCATTCTTAAATAAAGTAGGTGTACATAAATTTAGATACCCTGTGAAAAATCCCCCTTTTTATATTTCTATAAAGATCATGGGTAAGATTGCCCATTGTTGCCTCATTGATGGCGGTTTGGGCCCAAGTGTGATGTCAAAGATTATTATGGAATATCTAGGCTTGTCTTGTACAAACGAAAATGCCAGAAGCATTCTCTCCTATAATAGTCTACACAAAAGACCATAGCTGAGATTAAAGATGTGACCTTATTTTGTGCGCACACCCTGAAATAAGGACAACCCTTAGTATTCAGGTAATTGATAAGCCATTAAGAAATTACTCAATCATCTTGGGAAGATATTAGAAAGATTTAACAGGTGGATACCTCTCACTCGACGGGACACATTTATCCCTTCCTCAGAATGGTAAAAACATTACAGTCCTTAGAGAGGGAAGGATTTCATCTTACATAGAGAGTGTCCCACAACATAATGTGAACTATATTGAGGAGAAACTAGGAGTTTATTCCATCTTTGCTGAGGAGGATAACATTCCCTTGTAACAAATTGATTTAGATGATGATATGTGGCACATGCACTTTGATGGTTTGTGCTCTAATGAAGGTAATGAAGCTGGGATTATATTGATTTCTCCTGTAGGGAAAATCCATAATTTTTCTTATAGGTTGGAGTTTTCTTGCACGAACAACGTCACTGAATTCAAAGATTTATTATTAGGCATTGAAAATGCCTATAATCTTGGTTGTGGTCACCTTTCAGTTTTTGGAGATTCTTAGCTTGTTGTGAACCTTTTACATAAGATTTACTCTCCCAACAACAAGTTGATGAAGCGATACACCCAAACTATTTGGGAACTTATCTCAAACCTATTATCTTTCAACATCACTCATGTTAAGAGGGAATTGAACTCAATGAATGATCGATTAGCTGTTTTTGCAGCCTCTCCTAATCGACAACTTTTTCCACATAGACCTGATTGTACTTTTCAATCTCTATATCGTCCACATATCCCTGACAATATAGAATCTTGGCAGGTCTTCCCTAACGATGAGAGAATTTGTGCTTTCATTCAAAATGAACCTTTTAAGCCCAAGAAAATTATATCCATAGAATATAGCAATATTCCTAAAGGATTGACTCCTCTAGAGAGTTCATTTTCATCGAGTGATGTAGGTAATAAAAAGAAACAGAAAGAAGAGGAGTCAAAAAGGAAGGTGGGTGAAACCATCTCCTTGAACATTGGGACACCTGAATCTCCAAAGAATGTTAAAATATGTGCCAAATGTTCTGATGAAGAGAAAATGAAGTTTGCCAAGCTACTTGGTTAATTTCAAGATGTTCTTGCTTGGTCTTATGAGGATGTTCATGGTTTTGATCCTAGTCTTATACAACATTCCATTCCCATCAAGGAAGGCATAAAACTAGTTAGGCAAAAACAAAGACCTATCAATCTTGCACTAGAAGCAACTATTCAAAAGGAGTTGGAAAAACTCTTGAAGGTTGGAATCATTTTTCCGGTCAAGTATTTTGAATGGTTTCCAATTTGGTTCCTGTTCGGAAAACAACCAGTCAGATCAGATTATGCATTGATTTTCATGCATTAAATCGAGCTAGTATAAAATATAACTTTCCTCTCCCTAATATGGAAATGATTTTTCAGCAATTTGCAGGGTCACAAATGATGTCCTTACTTGACAGTTTTTCCGGTTACAATCAAATCAAGGTAAAAAGGGAAGATAAATATAAAACCACCTTTATTACTCATTGGGGTACCTTTTCTTATGAGAGCATGCCTTTTGTCTTATCTAATTCAGGTGCCACCTTTAAAAGATCTATGCAAATAGATTTTGACGATTTGATCGGTAAGATCATTCAGATCTACCTCGATGACTTAATGACCTACTCTAAAATCCAATTAGATCATTTTAGTCATCTGAAAAGAGTTCTCATGTGATGTAGGAAATTTGGCATCTCTCTAAATCCTTCTAAATCCATTTTTGACGTTATTGAGGAAAATCTCCTTGGACACATTGTTTCTGATTCAGGAATAAACATTGATCTTGAAAGGATTGCTGCTATCCTTAATCTTCCTGCTCCCACTTCCAAGAAAGAGTTTCAAGATTTTATGGGGGTTATTAACTTCCTCCGTAGGTTTGTTCCAGATTTTTCTATAATGGTCAAACCAATTCATAATCTACTTAAGCAATATCGTTATTTTTCTTGGACAAATGATGTCAAGAATGATTTTTTAGGGATCAAGAAATCTATCAGTTCAAGAATTCGATATATACTAATGCCACAGAGGAAGCAGTTTTTTCTGTCCTCATGCAAAATGATGACCAAGGTAATGAAAAACCAGTGGCTTACATGAGTCAAAGTTTGTCTGATGATGAATTTAAATATTCTTTTATTGAGAGAACATGATTTATCTCTTGTTAAAGTTGTTGAATTTTTTTTCTACTTCATCTTAGGTAAGAAACGTTGGTAAAAGTCCCTTCACATCCTGTTAAGTTTTTTCTCTCACAGACTTATCTTTTAGGGAAGCTTGCACATTGGCTTGCCAAGATCCAGGAGCATAATTTGAATATCGTGACTTCTACCACTATCAAGGGACGTGACTTAGCCCTTCACTTAGCTCAACATGATGAGAATGGTGAAGAATTCGATGAAGAGGATAGTTCCCTATCATCTCTCTTTTACATTGATAACCAAATCCTCCCTGTGTTTGAACATCCCTGGTATAAGAATTTTGTTTATTATTTACAAAACCAAATATGTCCAGATAACTTAGACACTCATCAAAGGAGAAGGCTCCGTCTTGAATATGCAAGATACGCCATTATAGGAGACTTCTTGTTTTGAAGATCTGTGATGGTGTGTTGCTTCGCTGTAATGTCCCCACTTTGGGACATCATCACAATACAAAGATTTATGATGACCAGAGTAGCCATATGGAGGTTATAGCGAGTACAAGGGTATTTGAGAGGCATTGTGGGGTCCAAATTGCATCGACCATCATATTCCATCATTATGAGCCATTCCTCATAGGTTGGCTTTGGTTTCATTGCATTCTGACGATTTCCATGATTTTGACTATTTTGAGCTATAAGTTAATGGGAATCACTGAAGAGGTTATTTTGGGCACATTACTTGGAGGAACCTCTCAGTGTAATAGCTCATTGGAATCGATAGGAGCAACACTATAGGATGGGATGGATAGAAGTGACTTTCAGTGGCCAGGGAAGCCACTAGGAGAGATAAGGAGATTTTCAGAGGTAAAAAGGTTAATTAATTAATTAAAGTGAATTAATTAATTAATTAAATATTAATAAAATGAAAGTCACTTTGGAGGGACAAGGTGAGCCAAAAAGTATAAAAGGAAGGAAAGGGCCTCTACTCGGGATGCATGTATGTTTATCATTTGATATCTGGCTTCTAGCTAGTAAGCCCAACATTGGGGGTTTTGAGGGTTTTGACTTAACAAACCCTAGAGGACGATTCTGTGGTGAAATATTCCACCTAGCTTGTCCCAATATTGGTCTCGGAGATTCAATAGTCTCCCACACCATTCTAGTTCCATAACTACTCAGTTGTAGGAGGATTCTACATCAGTTGTATGTGCAGGTAGAGAGAGGGCGCACCACTTGAGGGTTTCCAGCAAGGGGGGCACACCATCCATTGAGGGAAGCTCATAGCAGGTGGTTGGCAGGGATTTTGGAGATTCTATCACTTGGGTTCTTCTTGCAGGGTCTTCACCATCATTCCTAGTGCTTTCTGAGAGAGTTTCATGGTTCAAATGATTTCTTAGAGTAGTGGGACAAATTGAAGAGAAGGAGGGCATTTTGAGATTCAAATCTAGTCAGTTTGGAGGGGTTACACTTTAGATCTGACCTTGAGACATCACCTAGTGACTGGCAGTGTCCCGATCTATATTCTTGGGGAGTTTCAGAGCATTTGGAGGCCTCCTTCATTAGGGCCGAATCAACTAGGGTTTCAGTCATCCAGTGGGGCGCACCATTCAGTGGAGGAATTCAGATCTACAGGGTTTGAGAGTGGATTTGGAGATTTGCACACCTGGGTTGTCCTTACAGTTTCCCAATATATCAGTTGGCATATTTCTTGGGGTGATTGGACACTTTTTGTAGCAGGACCAAATTATTGAAGGCTTCAACATTCTAGCATCAACGTGGCATCTTCCATCTTGGGGGTTTAGCATTCTTACGACCCAGATCTTTTGTATTCAGTATTCAGTGTATATCCAGCCTTTGGAGGCATGTTGGAGTCTTCTATTGGAGAATTTTGTATCCGCTCTATTTTTTATCTTCTTGGCCATCTGTTGAGTATTCCAGATCGACATCTTCACTGTAGCAGGTTTCTCTATATTATGAATAAAAGCTATTTGAGATGTTTTGGCTTGTCTATCATATTGCATATGGTTGAGGTATGTTCCATGGTTCTATATTCTTATTTATTGCTGCACTACACATACATAACACATCAGTAAACCCTAAGGCTGAAATCAAGAGGCCATTCAACAAGTAAACACAAGTAAACAAGTAGACCAACAAAGTGTTTGACGAAATACCACAACCAGTAAAACTTTTAAAAAGACACCAAAACCGTGATGATCCTTGCATAATGGCTTCAGATCATTACATTCGCTGTGTAAACAATGAGGACACACTTAAAATATTGTAAGAAACTCATGGTTCTTCAAATTCCGTCATTCATGTAGGAGGTTATTTTTCTGCTAAAACCACTTCTTTCAAGATTATTAGAAAAGGATACTATTGGCCTTCGATATTTCATGAATCTTATGTTTTTTCGAGATCTTGTGACAAGTGCCAAAAATTTGATGGGAAAGAACACCTTTCAGCCATGCCATTACAACTTGTCCTCTCAGACTTTCCCATTTCAAAGTGGGGATTGGATTTCATTAGTCCTATTAATCCTCCATCTTCAACATGACAAGTTTTTATTCTGACAACCATAGACTATTTTACAAAATGGGATGAAGTTGTCCCACTTAATCATTCAACAAACGATCATGAAATTTCCTTCCTTGAAAATAACATCTTCTCCATATTTGATCTAAAAATGAAGAGGACTTGAAATCTTGAAATTATTGCAAGTAAATGTTATGTGTTAAAATAAAATGGATCAAATTTGCAACACATTAATTAAAGGATTACTCATGCAAGATACAAATAGACAATAGCATAATCAATGAACATAAGCACATAAACACAACAATTGATAAAGGAGTTCACCCCTCTCTTGGGCTACATCTCATGGTCCAACTTCCAATGGATCATTATTATTAATTGCTCAAAATGCTCAAAAACATGCCTTACAATGCTCAAACGGACCAACCGACTACTCCAATGGCTTCAGAGCATCCAAAAACCCCTAGCTGGGCTTTTTTGGCACCTCAATCGGTCGAAAAACAAAGAAGTTAGGCCTCCTGGAAGTCCCCCCTTCAAGATTGCTGTCTCTGCATCTACAAAACGCACTCTTGTTCCATGAACCTGGCACACACGCAATTTAAAGAATGAAAACCTAGCACCAAGCACAACCGTGCCAATGGTGCGAACTGTAGGACAGTTATGGGCACGCCATCCCCTATCCGCCTAGCACCTGGGCACATTAGTCTTCCATACATTCGACGCAAAGGGCTAAGTTCATAGGCAATAATACCATGACACATGGCGGGTTGTTTGAACCGTTCAAACCACAATTTGAAAACACGCCAACCATTGTACTAAGTCATATGGTAATGTAATTGTGACCGGGGGATATGTTTAAAACTACGTGTGCCAACCGTTGGGTGATATGGTATATGGCATGGTCATATACAAAACAAACGACCGCGGGCCGGGGCTAAGCCCTGACCCGACCCCCTGCCAACTGTCACATAATTTAAATTCAAATATATATGGACTCATATACATATCAATTCATAACCAGTGGTCCATTGGTCGGACGGTCTTTGTGAAGGCGCTATGCGGTGGGGAGGTCCGGGGGTCGAACCCCACGGACTCCAATATATTTTGACAAATAAAACAACAACAAATACCAGGGTGCCACGTGGCAGCCCATGACTGGGCCACATGGCACCCAATCACTTGTCCAAACAATGCCACGTTTCGCCTCCTAATTCGACCAATTGTCAGCCAATAGATGATTGCCACATCACCTCTTCCATGTCAGCGTATGGTCATACGACCCTGCCACGTCAGCCTGTACGGACTATACGGACTGTATAGTCAGCGTCCTCTTTTTCCTGTTTGACATTCTGAACAGATTGCAATATCTCTCGCTCCCGACGTCCGTTTGAGATGAAACGAGTTGCATTGGGTTCGCAACGATGAGGCCTACGTTCTCATCCAGTTTGAAGTGATTCCAAGCACTTTGAATTTTTGAGCAAAATTTGATCCCCTGATCACACCTCCCCATTGGGAAGCTTTTGGACCTCCAAAAGACTATTTTTAGTCTATGTGAAGATGAGGGTATAGTTCCCTCACCCTTACAACCTCATTCCACTTGGCTTTGCTTGGATTCGTCCCTTTAAGACTAATTCGAAGATACTCCACATTTCCTTGTTTTGAAGTTCGTATTCTCCTGTCAAGGATAGTGTCTTCATGCAGTTATGTAAGATACTCTGGGGAAAAATCATCTATAGAAGGAATCTGAACATGCTCTCCTTGATCATCAATCAATGGAGGCTCATACAATTTCAAATTCTCAATATTAACAACTGCATACATCTGCATATAAGGAGGAAAATCTAAACGAAAAGCATTGCTACCAATCTTGTTGATAATATTGAAAGGACCATATCGAATCGGTTTCAACTTTTTACCTTCGCCTTTAAGTCGCTCCTTACTGATGTAAAGCCAAACTTCATCTCCAACTTGGAAACTGTGATCAACATGATGCTTGTCATGTCTCATCTTGTACTTGGCCTGACTCTTTTCCAACTGCTCTTGCACCACTTGATGTATCGACTGAATTTGTTCAATGAACTTTTCTTCCCTATCAGTGTCATATTGACCATCGACAACAATATCCTTCCCAAAGATAAAATCTAAAGGAGACTTGGGAAAATAGCCAAAACATGCTTCAAATTGTGACGTTTGAGTCGAACAGTGCTTAGCTCGATTGTATGCATGCTAAATGTAGTGTAAATGCTCATCCCAAAGTTTAGGATGCTTGCTGCAATAAGCATGAAGAAGATGCACCACTGTACGATTTACCACCTCTATCTGACCATTTGTTTGCGGATGAAAAGCTGTGCTCTTTTTAAGTTTAGTGTCCATGAGTTCCCACAAACTCGACCAAAAACTTCCAACAAATCAAGAATCCCGATCAGAAATAATGGACTTAGGCAATCCAAAATGCACCCAAACATTTTGAAAGAACAACTGTGCCGTTTGTTCTGCTGTAACCTTCTTAGTACAAGGCATCAAAATACACATTTTGCTAAATCGATCAACCACAACATAAAGATAATCATGATTTCGTCTCGACATAGGTAAACCACCTACAAAATCCATGGAAATACTTTCCCAAG
>ML787162.1:69857-84356 GCA_009831015.1 Picea engelmannii
GTCATGTGGGCCCCGTTTGGGTAAGTTGGTGCATCAACTTCCCGGGGTCGTAACTTTTGCATACGATCTCCGTTTTAGGCGTGTGATAGCTCGTTGGAAAGGTATCGTCGAGGAGATTAATTTTGGGGGCTCAATAATGCCTTGAACTATCATTTAGAACCTCGATCTCGAAAAAACTTCATTTAGCCCTCAAAATGGCCCCGGAAGTGAAAACCTGCTAAAAATAGTAAATTGCCAAAATGGTCAGAAAACTGTTTTGAGCCATTTGGAAAAGGTGGGTGGACCCCGATATCCACCTGGATCAATTTATAATAATAATTACTATATAATATAATGTTTTGTACACTTCTGTCAAACATTTTTATCTAAATCTATTTATTAAGTAAACCTTAAGAGTGTTACTAAACCAACTAAGTAAATTTTATCTTTTTATATAAATTATTTATTAAAATCCTTAAAGATTTATTTAACAATGCCTTTCTTCATTAGGTGAATGCATTGTACCCCTATTGATGTTGGAACACCAAGTCATGGTGATTCATCACACTTCTCTTGGAATCAGTTGATCAAATGATCAACCTACATCTAGAAACAGTCGGTTGGGTGATTGACCAGATCTCTACATTAGTCAGTTGATTAGTCAATAAGCCTGTTGGTCAAATAGTCGACCAAAAATCTAAGATAGTTGGTCATTGGATTGAATAACTGATAAATTGACTATGAGTTGGACTCATGCACACTCTGGTTGAGCATCCTTGTCGAGCCGACTAGATAGTGTAGATTTGACGGAGTCAACTCTAACAACCGATGGTTATACGTGGACAAGACCCTCCCGATTTAAAGGACGCTGGTTAGATATTGAAGCTATAAATAGAAAACCCTATGGGTCATTATCATCAAGTGGATTCAAGATGTCCAATATGCATTGTGATGTTCTGATCACAATGTGTCATGCTTAAGTGCTGTAACAATGTCTTTAGACACCACCTTTTTTTTCTTCGAAATATTATTTCCTCTTCGATTATATGTAGTACTATTTATCTATTTCGTATCATGTTACACCCAATCCCCAACATGGTATCAAAGCTAATGGTTTGAATCTTTGCATGTTATTCACAAACCTTGCTGATTCGGATCTGTTGTGTCATCGACTTTGGGTTGGTGGTTTTCAGTTTGTAACTTGTTGAAACATACTTTTTCTGTCTATATATCGAATATGGATTCATAGATTGATCCTGTAATTATGAATGGATCAAGTTATGAAGTATGGGAACTGTTATCACTCCAAGAGTCACTCCCAGACTGCAAATGAGAGTAATCTTGGTGTGATAACATAATTGGCGCCGTTGTCGGGGACGGAGATGAATGATAAATCTTCCCTAGGAGAACGACATTGATAAGATCCGTTTTTGATGGTGAACAAGGGATGGTCACATAATCAGGGCTGCATCATTCACCTGGCGACTCCACTCGAATCCACTCCATGAAGGAAGATCATGTTGGCGGCTTCAATAATACGGGACAATCAAAGCCATGGAAGCTATCTTGGCTCAGAGGTTTACACCTTTCAATTTTTCAGCTATTCCTGGTTTTCCTAATCATGTGCCTTCCTTCTTAGAATGCACAAATTTTCTGCCTTTATTTCGTGGAGATGAAGGGGATAACCCTGCCCAACATCTCATAGATTTTCATCAGTGCATAGATTGACTGAATGTCTATCATGAAGATGCTCTCATGAAGGTGTTCTTATACTCATTACATGGTGATGCTCGAAGGTGGTGGTATCATTCACTCCCTATTGTCAGCATATCTTCGCTGAAGGAATTTCATGCAGCTGTCAATAAGCATTTCAGTAGGTACTACTCTTCTGACAAACTTCTTGAAGGGTGTTTTGAAAAATACAAGCTTTATATTCAACAGGAAGTAGAGTCTTCTTCGTGTGATGAGCTTAGTAATGATTTGATTCAAAGTGAAAGTGAAGATGAAACTTAGTTTTCTAATGAAGATGTGCATGAAAATTTTTCTCCTTCTAATTCCCGAGAAGAGGAATTTCATGGCATGATTGATGGCTGTACTAATGATTGCATGGATTCAGATCCATTAAATCTTGTAGCTTATGCATCTGATCTCGCTGTTTTACAAAAAAAAACTATTGTAGAAAATGATCTTTCTCCTTTCCTGCAAGAGGTTTCCCATCCTTTGTTAGTACCTGAGACTGAAGAAGAAGATCAGGAGATTGATCATATTTTTATGCAAGAAAAGGGCGTTCTTGATTCACCTATTTTTGATGAATATTCTGATGAAGGAGAGAAGATATCTTTTGTCGATGTGAAGAGCAACCCACCAGTTTATGACAGCTATGAATCAGATGTTGATGAAGAACAATTGTGTATAGAAACCAACCATCCATAAACTCCCACAACAAACATTCAACAATCACATTCTCAAATCAGTGAGCCCACATGTATTGTGTTGGAACCTAGATTTGCAAAAGACACCAGACAATCTATCATCAACAATGAAGCTAGAATACAGTCCTATTCATATTTGCAAGCATCCGAAGGTGGCAACCATGATCAACAGGAGGATATGCAAAGACTTTCAGATCTTCAATTGAAACAACAACAAGAGGTATTTGTTTTCAGTCTTATAGATCCATTTGCTAATTATCTCGAGTCTCTGAGCAACTTGGATGTCAGAGAACTTTGGTCAATTGAAGGATGGCTGTCCTGCTCTTTTGAAATTCATTTATGTATTCTTTGGTTTCCTACATTGATCATTTCCGGATCAAGATTCTTACCAATTAGTCAGATGCTTGTTTGGATTCATTAGAAGCACGCTTTTACCTAATCCGAAGTAGCACACTTGACTAGAGTAGAAGTAGGAAGAAATAAGATCATTTTTGAGCATTTCCTTTTTGTCAGTTTTTAGCATACAGTCATATCAGTTTCAAATAAGGAACATAGGTGCTTTCGAGTACAAAGGTTTTCTGGGATAGAGTTAAGGATGGAAAAGGCATAGGTATACAAGTTCTTGGCAGCTCGCAGGGAGCATGCCAGCCCCCATGGAGCCTATGTTATCACAAGAATTCTCATCTAGAAGAGGCCTAACTATCAGAGTTTTGGATTTTTGCTAAACACCAGCTCCCTTAGTGGTAAAATACTCTACCTCTTTGCACTGCCAAGGCATCTAAGTAAAGGGGGTTTGATATCATGAAAGGAAATTAATTACTATGCACATGTTCAATATTGAAGTCTCTGCATTTTTTACAATGCTACCTAAACCGACACACAAACGCAGCACAGTGGTGCTACCTACAGGTGTTGCGTAATATTCTAGTAAAAAACGAATTGTGCAGAGTTATTTTACCAATTTTGAGTCATTAACTTAAAACTTTTATTGTGAACAATTGAGAAGGTATTTTTGAAAACTAGAGGAGGTTTTTGTTCAGAACATTCCAAATAACAAAAACCTCTCTCATTTTTTCAAAATCTGTTTTTTTTTAAGAGATATTGGATATAGAAGTAGGCATTGTGTACTCTGCACAGTGGCGCTGCGTACTAATTTCCTGTAGCGGTCACAATTTTCATATTCGCCTTGTTGGGAGGTTGCCACATGTCAAGGAGGGTTCGAATGACTTCTCAAGGATTAGTTAGATGTCAAGGGACATCTAAACCTAATATTTAGCTCCAACAAAGGCCTCATGCATGAGGTGGAAACAATTTATTAATGACTTCCAACAAATTCCTGAAAATCAATAGTTTGTTGGATTTTTGTCTCTTTGACTGTTGCCACCTATCTCCAAGGCTTAGAATCCAATGGAGGAGATGGGATTCAACCTCCTTATTTTATTTGGATTCTATTATCTATTTAAGGAAGGAGAGATCTCTTGGAGAGAGTGTTGGATTCATGAGCAAGATAGATGAGAGAGCTGTAGGAGGCACTTTGCCTGTGATCATTGTAACCCTAAGGGGATTTTGTTTTTGTAAAAATTTATGTTATTGAAGGTTCATGATATATGTGTTATCAGATTGTATCTCTTGTTTTCTTTCCCAATTTGTCTTCTTACTTGAATTAATTGTACACCTTGAGGATCATGGTTCCCTTTGATTAATGGATTCTTGAGCATCTAAGGATCTGATGTATTTTGCCTATTAGTCGCTATTTTTATTCAAGTGCCTTGAATTCATTTATGTAGAGAGGATCTCTACCTTATGGATGCTCTTCTTTGTGTTATAGTTTTCTTCCTCTATTCAGTAAACCTTTATCTGATAAGCATATTGATTGCATTTAATGAGTAGGGTGTATGCTTGACTCCATAGCCCAATGGTCCATCATTGATTTACAACAACTTACTGTCCTTCCGCTGCCTTGTTTTCTTCTTCTTAATCCACAAAACCAATCAATCATTTTTATTTCTATGTTACCAAGCTTACTCTCATTTGAAGTCTGGGAGTGAATCTTGGAGTGATAACAAGAACCCGACATGGAAACCCTATTGAAGAGTAAAGGACTATGGAAATATATGAAGAATGAGGCTGTGGGGTCATCACGACCTATATCTCACATGAGATTCATTTTCACATCATTGGAATAAACTTCCCTTATCAATTTTGGAATAATCTAAAGTCGTTGTTCAATCGAGTCGATGAAATCCACGTCATGCAATTGTAGAAAGAGTTGATCTCTCTCGATCCTGATTTTTTTTTACAGAATAGAGGAATATCTGGCGCATATAAAGGAAATCTACTTGAAATTGGGAAAATGTGGAAATATTTATCAAAAGAAAGATGAACAACTCATCGAGCTGGTACTGATGAATTTGAGACCATTTGATGTTTTCGTTTCAAATTTCTGCACCAGCTGGAAATATCACAAGGAAGATGGTACGAATTACACCTTTGAAGCTTTCGATGGTCTTTTGATCACTAATCAACACAAACTACTTGAAGAAGGCAAGCTTGGTGGTAAAAATCGAGCCCACTTTATTAAGGGAAAGAGAAAGTTGAATCATGGGGAAAGAGGATGGTTTGATACCCCTACACAAAGACCTAGATTCCTTGACCAAAAACCTAAAGGGAAAACATATGCACCGCATCAAAGTCGAAAGAAGAAGACATGTTAATACTTTGGAAAGACTAGACATGTGGAGAAATTTGTCTTCTACAATAAGAGAGATGATTTAGAGGAGAAAGTTAAACTCCTTGAAGAAGACGTCTCCGCTATTCATCGACCCGTTGATAATTTCACCTTCCAAGTAAGAACTTCTCAAGCCTTTCTGTCTCATTCTACACATAACGAATGGGTAGTCCACTCTAGGTGCACTCATCATATGGCTAAGGATGCTTCCTTGTTAACGTCCTTGAATGAAGCCGGGGAGAGGAAGATTTATGTTGTTGATAATTTTTATCTCGATATTCTTGGTCATGGCGATGTTTCCTAGCGACATGGGAGATTTGTTGAAATATATCATGTGCAAAACCTCAATGTAAATTTGTTGTTTGTTTCCCTGTTAACATAGACATGTGAGATTGCAGAGTTTTTTCCAAATCAATTCTTTGTTTGAGATTTGAAGAAAGGTTAGTCTATTATTGGTGGAGGGTGTCTCGACTCGAAGGATAGTCTGTATAAATTTTGTGACAAGATTCAACCCGACATTGAACCGAATTCTTTGGTTTCTCACACTAATGAGCAAAGTTGAACTTTGCATTAAGGAATCAGACACCAAAATTTCGGAGTATATAGTCGATGGAAACTGAAAACATGGTTGCTAGTCTACCTAAAGTTTTTCCCTATGAAGGAGTATGTAAAGGCTATGTGATTGACAAACATCATCAGGAACCCTTTGAAGCTGGTTCATAGTGATGTTTGTTGCATCAATCTACCTTTTCTAGTAGGTGAAAGGTATATTTTGACTTTCATTGATGATCTCTCTCGTTTCACTTGGGTATATTTTCTGAAGAATAAGAATCTTGTCTTTGAAAAGTTCAAAGAATTTAGAGCCTTTGATGAAAAGAAACGTGGCCAACCCATCAAATGCCCGAGATCCGACAATGGTGGTGAGTATGTAAATCAAATTTTTGAAGAATATTTAGTTTGATATGGTATAGACTAGTAGTGGTTGGTTCCTCACACACCTTAGCATAATGACATCATAGAGTGCAAAAATCGAATGTTAGTCGAAATGGCTAGATGTCTTTTGCACGCTAAATATTAGCCTCCTCACTTCCGGGTTGAATCTATATATTGTGCAAACTATCTACTTAATCACATCTTGACTCAAGTTGTTCCTTTCATGACTTCAGTCGAACGATGGTGTAGAAAGAAGCCTTCAGTTGACCACCTTCGTGTGTTTGGATGTGTTTCTTGGGTTCATATTTCTAATGATTACGTAAAGAAGCTGGATGCAAAGAGTCATGCTTGCATCATGATGGGCTACTCTGAAAAGTATAAATCCTATCGACTGTTTGATCCTGTCAAATGAAAAATCATTATCAGATTGAATGTATGGTTTGATGAGAAGTCTTTTGGAATTAAGTTGTTGCATGTCTCCTCTGGATTGCTGCAGGATGATCACTTTGATGTTGTTTCCGAATTTGGTTCTCTTGTTCCATTTTTTGTTCCTTCGACTGGACAATTGAACTATGTTTTTGTTTCAGCTAGACCGTCGACCTCTGATTCGATTTGTCCGCCGATATATGTTTTGATTGGTCTTCCATCTCCATTGAATGAAATTGTTTCAACTTCTTATCGACCTACTGCAGTGAAAAAAAATTCACCCCTTTCTTGTTTACCCATATGGGTTTCCAAGACAATTGAAGCTGTTGAACATGATGTTGGTGATATTTCCTTTGGACGACAAAATCGAAGTCAAAAGAAACATGCCAACGTTTCATTGATGACTCATGTACTTGAAACTTCTAATATTGTTGTCTACTCGGATGCTCAAGGATGACCTGAATGGGAACATGATATGGAGACATAAATTGATTCTTTGCTGAAGAATCACACTTGGGACTTCGTTCACCAAAAACAAGGAAAAAATGTTGTGCAATGTTGATGGGTCTACATGACCAAATTTATCTCTGAAATTGTCATTAAGCAACATAAAGTGCGCTTTTGTGAAGGGTTTTTCTCAAAAAGAAAGTATCAACTACACTAAGACCTTTTTCCCTGTTGTAGAGATGAACTCTATTAGCCTGATTCTTTCCCTTGCTGCTCGTTTTGGATGGAAAATCCATCAAATGGATGTGAAGAGTATTTTTCTTCATGGAGATATATCTAAATAAATTTTCATGGAAAAACCTCCTGGTTTTGTGACAGATTCTAACCTGGTTTGTCAACTCAAGAAGTCACTTTATGGTTTGAAGTAGGCTCCCTGATGTTGGTATGCTAAGATCAACATCTTCTTTCTTTGAATTGGTTTCAAACGTTGTGAATCTGATCAAAACTTGTATGTACTCCATACCAATGGAGACACTTTGATTGTTGCTATATATGTTGATGAACTTGTCATTACTAGAAATAACATTGATATCATTCTTAGATTGAAGAAGCAACTTGCTCACTCCTCTGGCATGACAAATCTTGGTACTTTGCACTATTTTTTGTGTCTTTAAGTATTACCAGCATGTGATGGTTTTTTTTGTTTCTTAATCTAAATATGTAATGGATATTTTGACATGTTTTAATATGGTTGATTGTAAGACCTATACTACTTCTTTTCAATCTAGAGTCAAGCTCACCAAAACTTTCCTCACTCCTAAAGTCGATTCTACACTTTATCAACAATATTATTTATCTTAATCATAGTTGACTTGACATTTCCTTTGTTGTTAGTGTCTTTTTTCAGTTTATGTATGGCCCCAAAGAAATCCACTAGAATGTAGTCAAATGAATTGTCCACTATCTCAAGGGTACCACTCATTTTGGTATCAAGTATTGTTGAAGTTCATATTCGCTGGTTGGCTTCACTGACTCTAAATGGGGTGGAAACAATGATGATCAGAAGTCCACTTCTGGCTATGTGTTTCATTTGAGCACTGGACCGTTGGTGTGGTCATGCAAGAAACAAAAGGTAGTCTTCTTGTCAACTATAGAAGAAAAATATCATGGTGCCATTCATGTAGGTACTGAGGAAATATGGATCCACCAAATTTTGGATGAACTTGGCCTTCCTATTCAGACCTTGACTACAATTTGTTGTGACAATCAGAGTGGCATCTAGGTTACTAACAATTCTGTTTCCCATAGTAAGATGAAGCATATTGAGCTCCATGCTCACTATTTGAGATCGTTGGCTCATGAGAACATTATCTCTCTTGAATATTTCATAACATATGATCATGCTGTTAATATATTCACTAATCCTTTACATGAAGCTATATTTATCAAGCTCCACACAATGCTTGGGCTTCGGGAAGTTGCAATTATGGGGGGGTGTCATACTGATGTAATTTCACCTTCTAAATATCTAGAGTCGTGTGTTGATGGGGGGTGTTCGAACATCAATTCATGATTTTTCATCGCACTTATCCTGGAATTAGTTGGTCGACTATTTGATCTACATCTAGAAACAATCAGTCGGGCGATGAACCAGATCTCTACACTATTCGATTGAGTAGTCGACAAGTTTGTTGGTCAGACAGTTGACCAAAAAGTGAAGATAGTCGATTGATGGATCGATAAATAGAGCAATTGAATACAATTTTGACACATGGAAATTTGATTCAAGCATCCCTGTCGAGACGACTAGACAATGTGGATTTGATGGAGTCAAATTTGACAACTGACGGTTATATGTGGACAAAATCCTCCTGATTTCAATGAAGTTGGTTAGATCTGGAAGATATAAATAGTAGACCCTATGGGTCATTATAATCAAGTGGATCAA
This sequence comes from Picea engelmannii, assembly GCA_009831015.1. Taxonomy (NCBI): domain Eukaryota; kingdom Viridiplantae; phylum Streptophyta; class Pinopsida; order Pinales; family Pinaceae; genus Picea; species Picea engelmannii. The sequence goes on from ML787162.1 coordinate 78,751, forward strand.
TATGTACAATATGAATTGTGATGTTTTAATCATAGTGCGTTGTGCTTAAGTGTTGTAACGGTGTCTTTAGACACCACATTTTTTGTCTTCAAAATCTTATTTTACTCTTCAACTATCTGCAATATTGTTTTTCTGTTTCATATCACTAGGTTACACCCAATCCACAACACTTAAACACAATCTACAATGATAAAGTTTGAAATGAACTCTCATTTCATACCTAAACATGACAAATTAAAATTAACATGATTGTACATCTTTGAAAATTTCAAAAGTGGAGTTGATTTTGTTATAAGTGTTCTTAGTGGAAAAAACACATTGAAAACATGTATGAATGGTCAAAATCATTTTTTTATTTTATGAAACTTAATATAAAATATGCATTTTCTTTATTATTATTATTATTCAGAATAACACTCACTCACTCACAGTGCAATACTTTCAAATGTGTGTGAGAGGGTGGGTGGTATGGGTGTTATCAAACAGATTGTAGGTTGGGAAAATCCAACTCAATCCACAAGAGTGAGACAACTATGGGAGTATCTACCCACTGTCACCTTAGATAGATACCCCCCTCACTTTAGTGATGATAAATCACCACAAGGGGGGAATCCCAGTTACCCTAGGGGGATTGAGACGAAAAGTGAGATGACAACAAAAGGATCCCCATTAGGTCTAGGTTGGAGATGAATGAAGGCTTGAGAAAGAGTCTTGCAAAAGGGTAAATGATTGCCAATGGTTTTGTACCTACAAAACAATGTTATCCCACCAAGACAAGACAATATATTGCAATGTAAGCCTCAAAACCTAAGGGGAATCATCAAGATGTATTTTTTGTCCCAAAAATGCATCATATATCACATTTGTATCAGCAATAAGTAAATTACAACTGTTGCACAACTAACCATCAAAGTCATCAAATGATTATTGGATAATTAAGCCGAAAACATGTAGATAATATTCCAATACTCACACTCAAATTTTGATGGAAAAATAGGGCTGCAAAAAGATGTTATCAACAATTTACTAGGGAATCCTTATGTATATAACAAAAAATTGCTATAGAAGAGAGATCTAACCACAAAAATTCACAAGTAAACTGTTAAAATGATAACCAACAATCAATAGAACAATAACCTAGGTTCACAAGTAAAATTCCACGGTAGATTAGAGAGTAGAGAATGAAAGAATGAGGGTTTTATTGCAGCCCTAATGGCTGTCTGTAGCTTTAAATTTATTTCAACAATAAATTCCTTGGCTAAAAGAAGATGCCCTTAGGGCATAAGTAAGCTCGTGTCACTAAGAAAATATTACAAATTGAACAAATACCAAATCTCTCAATTTCATGTATACCAATGCAATGATTTTATTTATCCAATGAAAATTAAGATTAGTGCCTTGTTAATGGGTTATGGGGTCTTCTTGTGTAAAGTTAGGACTACTACTTCTCTAGGGGTGTAATCCCTTTTACTATTTAGAGAAAGTAAACCTAACAAGGTAAATCTAGGAGGGTGTAAGCCCTTTTACTCCTCCTAGCAACCTTTTGCAATATCTTATCCAATCGATAATAATGATAGACTTGGTGGATGGTTTATGCCCTTATAATCCTCCAAGGATATAGCCATGAATAATAATTAAACAAGAAAGGAACACAAATAATATGCATAAATTCCTTACCAATTTCAAGAGATATGCAAGATAAACCCTTATCTACCAAGTATATTCCATCACAATAGCAAGAGATAAGCATCCAAGAGATAGTGCACCACTTTAGCTCCAAAGACAAGTGTTAAGCATCCAAAAATTTTCACAAGAGATAGAGATGTGATTTTCCCAAGAGGGGTGAAAATTTCAGCTAAGTCTCTCACTCAAGAGAGAGTGAGATATGATAAAGTGAAATGTCACAAGGCCTTTATTTATACAAGACCTTATAAAATTTGTTTGTCCACTTAAATTTAGGGTAAAACACAATTAGGGAGGCTGATCTCCTCTAATTTCCCCTTTACAAGTTTAAATCCAATAACAATAAATAAAATCCCTAGATGATGATGTCATGCCCTAAAGGGGTGACGTTTTGGAATTTTTGGCAAGTCGTTGAGCAAGTAGAGGAAGTTGTTGGGCCTCCAAAGGCCTAGCTTCCATGGTGCAAGGGTCTTCCTCCATTACAACGTGCTAAGTCATGGTGAATCACCACCACCATCACCAAACCCTAGCCCCCAATGTGACGTCAAGCATTAAAAAGTGACGTTTTAGGCTTCCAAGACCAAACGTTGGCAAGTAGGGGGCTAGTTTCTTCCATCAAGGTGTGATCTCATGCCTCCAAAGGAACAATGCTCTGACCTAGGTGTCCAATAATAAAGGGCGCATCATCGATCCTATGGGATTCATGCTCCAAGTGAAGGTCAAAGTGACCTTGATCCTCCACATAAATCTCTCCACTCGTCAAGGCCCTACAAAGACAACCCAATTCTCCCTCCAAGGGATCACAAGTCACACACATCATGTCAAGTAAGAAATACATAATAAAAGAACCACCCAAACATGTGCATCAAATCCCCCTTCTCAAAATAAACATATGCTCAAAGACACTATGGAACTTGCCAATTTTAGATATGGGAGAGTTGTCATGGTATCCTATTGGGTGAATCATTCCCCAAGTTAAGGAGTGTTTCCCAGGTGGACTGTCTCTAAGTCATGTAAAGAGTATGAAGTGGATGGGGTTAATACTTTTAGGCATGGGGTTTCTTGATACACAAGGTCTCATATTGTCTCATTTTTGGGTGCCTTTGTAGACGATGTGTTTCCCTTCATCCGCGATGCATGATTTTTTCCAAGCCCTTTTGCCATTTAATTTATTAGAGTGTTTCGAGGTTGGAGATAAAGTGGGACTTCTACCTAAGAATGAAAGAAATTGCCCACCTCAACTCTACCCTGGTCACACTATGCTTCCCCAATTTGAAGACGATGTGTGGGACTTCTACCTAAGAATGAAATTTTTTTCCCACACACGCTCTACCTTGGTTGGCATGTTTAATTAGTTATTTATTTTACGGGTCCCTCATTTTTTTGTGAGAAACATTTCATTGTTCTCGGGATCCCTGGGAGATCATATAGAAGGTTTATGATTGGATTTTATATTTTTCCAGCTACAATCCTCTAGCTCTTCATCCCCTTATTCCCATGAAATTAGGTACAAGCCCTTCTTGGGTTAATGTGGCCCGAAAACTCAAAAGATGAGGAAACGAAGGGAAAGAGACATGGAAAGTGGCAAGTATGTGCATGAGAAGTACAATGGATCATCAAAGAGACCCCCCAGTAGAAACCCTTTCCCTGAGGGAGACCACTTACTAGGACACAATGTCTATCACCAAGGTGAAATAGGGAAAAGAGCATAATTTCCAAGAAAATGTTTTGAAAATCAAGGAAGAACCCTTTTCAACATATTCAAATGCTTCATTTATTAAAATGAAACTTACCACAACATTACACTCGTTACCTCATGGAGAAAGACTTGTTGTCCTCTGTGATCCAAGCTGGTGCGGTGGATGGTGCAACCATCGATATCATGGTGATGGGTGGTGTGATGTGGGGCTCTACCTACCAATCCGTCTCTTGGTACTCCATGTCTGCAATGTGAGGGCCTCGAGACATCATCTCCTTATTTATCCCTATAAATGAGGGATACAAATGGGTAGATGAAAAATGGATTTATATAGGACTATATAGATTGATTAATGATTTATATGGGAGAGATTAGAATGTGGAATATCTCGTAGATGGTGTCAATTTTGTCAGGTTTAGGTCATCATTTTTGGGTGCATTTTCAAGGCCCTAAACAATGGTTTTATTCCTAGTAATGGATGAGAGTTGCCATAATATTTCCTCATTGAAGATGTATTTTTTTTCTTCTCATTGATATCTTTCTAATGAGCTAATGTGACCCTAATATGAAGTGCAAATGCTAAAGTTATGACTCCGATAAGTAATGGTCCAAATATTGCCCACATATCCAAGTGGCAATCATGTCAACTCATCATAATTAAAATATGGGGATCTCTTAACATGTGGGACTCCACTAGATATATTTCTATAAGTATCATGCAGGTTCCAAGATTTTCAAAACCCCAAAACTAACCTTAACTTTAGCTATAAAAAACCTAGTAGAATGGGGGAAAAGGGTTAAGTTTTTCTCTAGTTGTTGGTAGTTGTATAGTTTGAGCATGAGTGTGGAGGAGATACTAACATTGTAGAGAGATATAAGCACGTTGTAAGGGATTGTATATGACCATAGTTTGTTGCAACTTCATAGTAAGCTTAAATAGTTTGTAAACTATATCCTAATCTCTATAATATGAAATGAAGGAATGAACAATCCTTAATTGAAATTTCTTTTCTTATATGGGTTCCCAAAGTTAATATTTTTGTTCCATTGTGTGGTTTTTTATCTTAGTGTATTTTATATTTTTTAATCTATTTCATATGTCACAATAGTTAAATTTCAGAATGGTGTGTTTTCATTTCTGTTGAAGCATTAAAAATGCAAAAGGATAGTTGCATAGTATAGCATAGGCTCATTATATTTGTTTTAAGTTTAAATATGTTTTGTATGGTTGAACATTGGAATATCTAATTCATTTTACAAATAAAATTTGTATTAAATATGACTTATTTCTATGTTTAGTGGTTTTGGCATAGTATAATCTTACACGATTCAACAAAATTAAGTCTATGGGAGAGTTGTACCTTGTCAATCACTAGATCAATACATGAAAGGTTAAGAAGCAACAACAATCCTCATAAATAGACGAAGAGAACCAATGAATACCTATAGTTGAAGGTGAAATAGTATTTATGAGTTGGAATCTTAAGTAGTCGATATTTCTAGTAGCGTGGTCATCCTCATGCCTACTCTTGAGAAAACAAATTGGCCCCTTTTTGGAGAAACTCAAGTCTTATGGGAAAGAAGAATATCACGAGGGGCCAAGGAAAGAGAAGAAATAAATGAAGCTCGATAAGAGGCACTTTAGTAACCAATATTATCATGTTAAGAACCAAATATCAATATAGCATAGGAAAACCTCAGAATAAGTACTCAACGCCTTGAAAAAGAGAGAAATTCAGATAATAAGACTCTTCGAGGGGGCAACCTCCTTATGCCTGTTAATGTTTATGCCATTATTATAGTTCTTTGCATTTCATTAGATAAGAGCATAATAAGAACAAGATCACTGAGAAATACACATTCACAAGAGACACAACATTTATTCTGGGAAACCCTCTAGGGGAAGAAAACCCAACAAAAACTTCCTTATCATAAATGGCTTAAACAATGTTCAAGAGATAACTCAAACCAATACAGAAAGTCCTCCCCAAGAGATGCGCCACCCTTCTTCCCCTCTCTCCAACTTCTAATTGCAGCTTGCCTCATAAGAGAATGAGTAAGTGAAGTGTGTCTAAGAAGTGAGGCGCTAGCCTCTTATTTATATCAATCTGGCACGTGTGAAGAGTCACCATCTGGCAAGGCTGACCTCTCACTTTGGGTGGGTAAACCCACCTTTAATTAATTCCGGGCCTTCCATTATAACTGCTGGGGCCGACTTCTTATT
>ML787162.1:99166-118581 GCA_009831015.1 Picea engelmannii
TTCTAGTAGCCATAGCCATATTTTTACTTTCAACATTTCTTGCCACCCTAAATGCATTCTCCAATGATTTGGGTTCCCAAAGGCGAACCTCATGTTGAATGTTATCTCTTAAAGTTCCTATGAATACATCAATCAAGTGCTCAGTTATAATATCTGTTACCATTATATTCAATCTTTGGAAGTTCTCAATGTGCTCTATAACTGAACCCTTTTGCTTGAGATTTATCAATTGGATAAAGAAGGTATTTCTCCTTGTATCCTCATAGTGTGCTATCATTTATTCTGTGAAAATTGTCCAAGTGACGAGTGATTTGCGAGAACAAAGCCATCTATACCATACAAATTGATTGGGTTCTAAATATAAAGAAGAAATTCATACCTTTTTTGTATGTGGCACATTATGTAGATCAAAGAATTGCTCCATCTGAAGTATCCATGTGATAATGTCCTTGCCATCAAACTTCATCATATCGATCTTAGGAACATTGTTGGTTTTCAACCCAAAGTTAGAGTTTATCCATTCTTGATTCACCTTCCTTGTGTCCTCATCATGAATTTCATGGGATACATTTTCACTTTCAGGTGTCCTCTCTATTACGAAATTTTTCAATCCTTCCATGATCTCCTCTTTTAAACCATCCATCTTTGCCTCCAACTTAGCTTCCATCTCTTGTAGTTAATATTTTGTTACTATCTTCTTTTGTAAATCATTTATGTCCCTACAAATTTCTTCACCTTCATCAAGAGTCCAAGTAGGATTGTCTGGAGGCTTATTTGGTGTAGAAGTTCCCTTTTTGGGTGGCATGTTGGCCAAGTCTCACTTTTGAACCTTGATTTTGAGGTGGTTCTACTAGACAATCTTTATTCTGCTGTATCTCCAAAGTTTCGACCCTTCTGGGTATGAAAATTTCTTTTTTGTAGTTCTCTGATATTTCATCTCTGCAATGCCACAGGTCTGATCAAATTGGATGTGCCAAGTGGAATTTACGGTAACTTCCCCACAAATTTATGATTTTTGTCCTTTCCAGTAGATCTCACTTGTATAGAGTGCCCCACACAAAATAATTGATATAAAATAATGAAACTCATACCATAAATACTACAGACTGTCCACTATCCAATGCAACCAGTCTCTCTCAATTTGGATACTCTAGGAAGAAGTTATGATTGTTTTACCTAGAACACCTTCTCGAGACTAGTCAATAGGACTAGTCAGATACCCTATCTCCCACATGGTGTATCTACAAATGTAAGATGACCCAGAAGCTGAAATTTTTACCACAGATACCTTACTAATTTTTGTGAATAACCTCCATAGTTTAGGGTCTGAAATGTTACAGAAAAATGTTTGTAGCAAAAATTACGCAATGACTCAGTTCAGGATGATTCCAGAACCCTATCTTTCACAGGCTGTATATCTTAAATTATTAGGCCTCGGGAGATGAAATTTTAACCCAATGTACCTTGATTCGTCTACTAATTATCCTCCAAGTCGTTCCTTCTGAAACGTTGTAGAAATAAAGTTATAGCAAAAATTCCAAGGTGTCTTAGATGTAGCAGCGAAACCCCAAGACCTTGAGCTCTGATACCATATGTTAAGAACCAAATATCAATATAGCATAGAAAAACCTCAGAATAAGTACTCAAAGCCTTGAAAAAGAGAGAAATTCAGATAATAAGCCTCTTCGAGGGGGAAACCTCCTTATGCCCACATAAATTTACAATTACAAGATGTTTCAAAATTAAAATGTCTCCTTGGTATATATAGGAGACTATGAGGTATAATTAAAACTAATGGACTAAAGCCGACATAAATAAAATAACATTACTAATATAATATGCCCCAATGAAGGGGTAATGCGCCAGTATTTAGGTCTTAACATATCAACACCTATTAAAAATGGAAGTGAAGGTCAAGGTAAATCCTTATGAAGGTGAGGTAGATGCACTTTTAAGTTGAATCATTGGTTTAAAAAATTAATAAGTCCATTTGAGTGTGCATAATGTATGAGAGGAGAAAAAAATAGCTTTTGCTAGATTAAATATAGAAGGAAATGCACAAACATGGTGGGAGAGCCACATCAATTCCCCTACACTAGATGAACACCCACTAGTAACTAAGTGGGAGGTATTCAAAGACATCCAAATTGTATGAATTTTACCCTTTTAGGTTTGAAGAGGACTAAAGGATTTACTATCCTTGTTACCAACAAATTCAAGGACAAACTATACAAGAGTACACTACAAAGTCTCAAAACAAAGCCATTCAATTGGGAATAAATATCTAGATTCTATATGTGGTCATTAAATACCTTGGAGGTCTTCATAGTCACATTAGGAGGAAAGTTATGTAATTCAAGCCTTTGACCTTTGATGAAGCTTATGTATAGCTAAGTGCATTGAAACAAAGGTTGCTGGTCATTTCAGTGTCCATTGGCCCAATATGTAAGAATAAGTAGCTAAGTTTAAAACTTTCATTTTATAAGAATAAATGTAGGTTTATTGGCCCAATATGTAAGAATAAGTATCTAAGTTTAAAATTTAATTTTATGTTGTACTAGTGAACTTAGTAATAGGAAGCAAGGAATATACAATCCACTTCCAGTCCCTACAAGGCCACGGGCAAACATATCCATGGAATTTGTTGTGTTTTGTTGAGGAAAATAAGAGGGGATGACTACTTGCATGTGGTAGTAAATAGGTTCAATGAGTTGTGTTCTTATATGGCTTGTAAGAAGACCATACAAGGATAAGAATCCATATGATTATTCTTTCAAAGGGTTTGTGTGCACTTTCGTATTCCAAGGAGCACAATTTCATATAGAGACACAAGATTCCTAAGTGTATTGTGAACTTCATCGTAAGAGAAGTTGGATAGTAAACTAAATATATCCACTAACTTTCACCCACAAATTGATGGGTAGACACAGGTAGTGAATATGACTTAATCTTTTGTGAGGTTACAATTGGAGCATCCAAGGACTTGGGATGTAGATTTGGTTTACATGCACAACATTCTTATAATAGAGAAACCCACACTGATCTACATTATTTTGAGAACAAAATGAAGGCAAATATATAACAATGAAATATATAGAGATATTGAAATAAACACAAAAATACAATAATGCACAATTTTTAATAATGAGAGAATGTACATAAGCTATAAAATTACAGAGTCAATGACTTGCCAGAATGGTGGCAACTTATCTCTGAGAATAGATGTGATGGCTACGCTCATTTGCAAGAAGATAACGATGGTTACAATGAGACTCTAAAGGCATTTATAACATAAAGAAAATCCAAAACCCTAACCTTAGAAGATGAAATTCCAAAAGGTTTGCAGTCCCCAATGGGCGTAGTTGGTACGTCAACATCCCAAGGGAGTAACTTTTGCATACAATCTCCATTTGGGGTGAACAATAACTCGTTTGAAAATTCTATTTGAGGACTACACATTTTTACACCAAACCTTGGATAAAGCCTATAGTGTGACTGTGGCGGACCCAAAAAATATTGTTTAGGGCCTCAAAACAACCCTGGAAGTTTAGGACATGAAAAGATGTAAAAAAATTGCTAAGGTGGAAACCTCTGTTTTGAGCCAGTGGAATAGGTGGGTGGCCACCGATTTTTTCTTGGATCAATCTTCTCTCCTTAGGAAGAAATGGTATCCATTGCGTGAATTCCCTGGGGAAGATTTTGTTGAATATGAACCTTGGTGAGCTGCTTGCCTTGTTGAAGAAGTTGTCGTGCTTAGCTTGTTGAAGGATGTTATGAATCTGTTGTTGGAGGGGTTGGATCTGTTTAACCAATATGGCTTCATGATTTGTCGAAGTGTGGGAGGATTTTGTCTGTGAATATACAACATGAAGAACATGAAGGGATTTATCATAACTTGGTTTGACTGGGTAGTGTGGAGGCACACCCATGTTAGCACTCTGTAAATTTGTTTGGCTGAGAAAAAAAATGGCAAAGGTAACCTACATACCAAATTTAAGACTGGAAACTAGCCATTCCAATATAGAGAGGGATCTATCTGAGACCTATTCTCTGATAGATAATGACTTTGGATCGTCAACTAGATTTATGTATTTGGGAAATGTTTCTGGTTTTGTTGGCGAAGAAATAAAGAACTTTGGGCTATGGAGTCAACCTCCTAAAAGAGAGAGAAATGAATGAATGGTAAATGAAACTTTGAGAGGATAAAGTATAAATAGACAATGGTATTTCAATTTAAATGTCGTTGTGTATGGAAAAGGAAAAAGTACATAAAGAAAATCAGAGCACCATTAAAATGAATTCTAACTTACTTGGAAGAAAACACAGAGTTTAAATGGATAAGTCTAAAGCATCAAACGATGAATTTTAAACTTGTCAGACACTCCAATTTAAACAAAGAGAACATATATGAATTCACAGAAAACATGAAGTACATACATAGATAAGATCACAAGACATCAAATCACCACCATTTGAATCTTTTCGTCAAAGCTTCAAGACTTCTGCATTGTTATTTCTATTCAGATTCAAAGATTACATTCAAGAGTCCTATGTCTACACTATTTTTCCAATCCGAATTACATTGCAAAGATAAATTATATAGAAAAACCATGCCCTCTCGGGCTTCTATGCCTCAAACTACTTCTCCTAGAATTTCGGTTTCGATTACTTCCTCCCAAGATGACCTTTTGAATAGAGTTTAATAAAACTAGAAACCCGAGTATACCCAATCATAACATAACTGACATCTTCGTCTTAATCATTTAGTCATGAGTAAGATTCGAACATCAGGTTGTGATGCATCGAAGTTTTGTTTTACGGGATGCCCGAGTGATCGAGCACATTGTCGGAAACTCTGCCACCTTGTGTAACATGCTCTAGTTGTTTCCGCACGATCACAAGTTGTAGCATGCACGTTGCAAGTTGGTGTGGTGAATGTCCATTTTCTGTCGCTCATGCACTCCAGGTGGCAATGACGATTAGGAGGCCACACATCTCCTCCAAAATTACCATGCATTTTGCTTACACTTTTCCTCCTTAATCAACAAGTTTGCAACATCTACATGACGAATACCCACCGCACGGGTGCCGCGTGAGACTTCTTGTTACCGACATAAAACATGAAATGCAGGAAGAAAGATTCTGTGCCATGATCAAAAAAGTCAAAATGGGGCTGCCTCACTCATGCCCCTAACCTCACCTGCAACCTTAGCACTTTGAGCATTTTCCTGAGAGACCAGTTCTATTTGTTCATATTCTTCACCTGCATTCACAAGACCACATTTCATTTCAACTTTTCTTGATTGTTGGCTAGAGCCACGTGAGCGTTATCCATGGCTAATCCACATTCCTTGAAGTGTTCCGCGATTCTTTCCTCTGACACCCTCTGTTCCTCACGCAGTTGAATGATTACATCTTATGCTTATCTGAGATGCCTTTTGATCCAATTTTCATTCCCTTCTTGGCCCTGCGACACTGTGATTTCAACAGTCCTTTCTACCAACTGTTTTCTTAATTCCCTATTTTCCTGATATAATTCAGCAATAGATATTTTTTCTTGCTTCAGCTGCTGCGACGACTCCTAAACCTCCACGTTTTTCAGTGCCTGACCTTCTCTATATTTCACTAATTCTCCTGCTTGAACCTTCAATGGATTCTAGTTGAACAACACACATGAGTAAATTCTCAGCAACAGTCTGGGTGCGTAGGTCGCCGAGAGCATGGATCTCCTCGGGCTTCTTGATCAACCTCAACCTTCCTATTTTTTGGGGTGTCGGCTATTGGGATGACGAGTCTTCTATTTCCTTTCCTTTTCCCGTGGCATTTTCCATTCTTTCCCCTGTGTTATGGAATGTTGTTTCCCTCTTCCATTTTTTCTCCTTTGGGGTCCATGGGGATGTCGTCTGAAATTAGAAACGAGTCCCAGTATTTTCCCAACCATCTCAATTATTCGACTACCAACAAATTGGTCAATGACAGATGGAATAATTTTTTCCTCAATTGGTTAGCCTCAGCCTGTATGTTGTCTTTCATCCTTTCTAGGATTTGATGCAAGAAGAAAGGTAGGTTCAAAGTTTTTTTCCCTGTGAAGTGCATCAACAACCCGATGTGGTATGGGTATACTATGTCAAACCTTCCTTCATAGGTGAAATACCTTCTAATCACCAAGTTAGGATCTTTTCGAAAGGCTCCTAGAGGTACTGACTTGGAACACCTGCTCTGATTTTCCCATTTAGGATGTTTTGCTCGATAAAGTATTCATAGCATAGAACGTATAAAGGCATGCCTTTAAAAAACTTTTCACCGCACATAGGGATCTCCATCACAGTTGACAAAGTTTCCTCTGTCACTTGGAAGGTGACTCCCACAATGGTCATGCAGAATCCATTAAACTTGAGGGCGAATTGTTCAACCAACTTCACATTGCATCCTTTGATCTTCTCATAATAGTGCATACATCCAACCTGTTCAAAGGATGCCTTGATCTCCAGACCTTCATTGATTAATGACAGGTCTTGAGGCTCATACATCATGGCCCTACCACTTCGTGCCTTCTTTCTTATGATTTGGGATGTTGTCATGATGCAAATGTGTATTTGTTTCATGCGTGCGGTAATGAATAATAACACCCTCTCTACGCAACAAATGAGAATGATATACTTCACAGAGACATGTTGGAAAGGTAGTGACATAATTTTTGCGTGACAAGCAAAATCAACCCTAGGAGTCCACTTTGTGGCCGCCAGGCGTGATGGAAAGTTTCGACGCAATGAAAAACAACAATGGTAGGCTCGTCGCAATAGGGAAGCGTGATGAAAAATTTTGATGTGGTGGAAAAGTGTTGGGATACTTGTCGTGAGACAGAGAATTTAGGTGCATATAGGCTGTAGAAGAGAGGCTGACCGCGAGAAGAGCTATCATCCAACACACTAGCTCATAGAGAAATCCAACATGCTTTAAACAATGAATACAAATGAAGGAGACACGATAACTTGAATGAACATACTCACAATATGAATGACGACAATCGACCTTCCCACAACGAATGACTCCAGGACTTGCAGAAAAAACCACAGACAACGCACAAATTCGAAAGGTAAAAGAGAAACATGCATGGTGATCGATATTTAGACTTGAACGGGCAAGGGATGGAATCATGGCAGATGACAATAAATCCATGGTGACAATAAGTTTGGAAGCAAACTGAAGATTTGCGCAACAAACTCGTGCGACGGGTACACTTTGAAGTGTGCAAAGTACATATGATAAGAGTGACAAAGTATAGTATATGTGATATGAGGGCCATGATTTTTTACCTTTCTGACTTCAGAATTAGGTGATGATGGTCGTTATATCCGTCGATGTGACCTTTACCCCAACAACTTGCCTTGATATTTGGCACATAAATTCCCTCTTTCTAACAAGACTCGATCTTTTGGGAAAGTGACCTTTACAAGTCACACATAACTAGTAATTACGCCCTTTCTTGAATCCAAGGGTCATCCCCGCTACTTGATGATTTCGACCCATTATTTATTCAGTACCCAAATTCACACGCTTCGACACATGATCTGTGACTCATCTAGGACTAACTCTAACTGTAAAAATTACGGTGCTAACAACTAGCTCCAATGGGGATTCTATCCTCCCAGTGAGGTGGAAAAGATAAGTAGACCAGGTGCCTTACCATTGGGATTTATTTGATTTACAGACTCCAAAATAATAAAAAGACTTGTCCTAGACCTTCTTGACACAATTACGAGAAGACTCAACATAAACTTAAGGGCTTCACTCCAGGCTTCAATTTTTTGCTGACTACTGACTCGAAATGCTTTCTTTGAAAAAAATAAATTAAAAATGGTTATTTACAATGACATGACAGACTGAAAAAGACTTACTAACCAGACAATGTTTGATGAACCTACCATTCACAGGCCCCCCACCAGTGAGCTCTCCATTAAGCTCTTGTAGCAGATACGAATTATTCCCGTGATACACTGCAATCCTAAATGGCCCCATCCAAAGATGATCAAACTTTCCGTTCTTCCCTTTGTCTTCATTTCTCACGTCCCACTTCAGTACCAGACCATTTACCTTGAAATCCTGCTCTTTAGTGTGTCTGTCGAAAATTATTTTCATTCTATCTTGGTGAAGTTGTGCTTTGTTGAAGACTTGTTCCCTCATTTACTGTGCATGGACCAATTGGTTTATTCTCCTTTGAGAGTTGTTTGGTTCGACTTATTTCTCTTGCAACAATCTCCTGACTGGAAATCCCAATGAGGTGGGGAAAACTGCCTCCGTACCATATACAATTTGGAAAGGCAATGTGGAGATCAAATTTTTGGTAGTGATTCTATCGGCCCATAGCGCGTAGATAATCTTTTTCAGCCAGGCCTTCTTGTTGTTTTGCAAAAGTTTCTTAATAACTCTAGTTAAACTTTTTTTAGATGATTTCGCCAATCCATTACCCTGTGGGTAATAAGCTGTAGAATGTCCCATAGTTATGCTGTAATCGCTGCAGAATTTATACATCTTCTTAGACTTGAACACCGCTGCAGAGTTACTTGGGGGGGCACTTCTTCTTGTGGATTCTCCGATAGATCAACAATGAAATTTATTCCCAGAACATAACAATTTGACTGTGCCATTAATTTTTCAATCCCTTGACCCTTAATCAACTTTGTAGGATTGATTTCGAGGTCATATTCCAACATTATTGTGATCCATTTACCTCTTCTTCCTTTAGGACTAGGCTGAGTTAAAATATCCTTAACAAAATTGCTAGGCACATAAGCAATGGCATGGGAATGTAGTATATAAGTTATGAATTACTTGAGGGCCTTCACCAAGGCATATGCTTGTTTTTCCATGATATCATACATTAGTGGGGTGTCTCTCAAATTTCTATTGAAATAGGCTATGGGATTTTTGAAAATTTTCTCATCCTTCTGTAACAGGATGCCAATAATGGTGTTTTCTGAGGCAAAGGAAAATAAGATAAAGTCCTTTATGAAATATGAGTTTTATAACACTGGAGATTTTTTCAACGACAACGTAATATCATCGAAAAACTTCCTAGATTTAGGAGTCCATTTTATCTCATTACCTTTCCTGAGCATGTTTGTTATGTGCTTTATAATCTCATCCAAGTTGGGAATGAACCTTCTCAGAAAATTTACCTTTCCTAGGAAAGACTCCACCTCTTTCTTGCTCCTGGGAATGTCGATATTCATAATCCCTTCCACCCTGCTAAGTTCCATCTTTATGCCTTACTTTGAGATGATGTGTCCAATAGATTTTCCTTCTTGCATCCCGAAGTTTGATTTTTTCAGATTTAATGAGATGACAAACTTTTTGAATTTCTAGAAAACCCTCTTTAGATGTTCAAGATGTTGTTCACCGAAATCTGAAAACACCGTGATATCATCAAAGTAAATCATGAGAAACTTATCTTTCTCATCGTAAAATTCTATATCCATGGCCCTTTGTAAATTCTCTCTAGCGTTCATAAGCCCAAAAGACATTTTTTCATACATGAACATACCCCAAGGTGTTGTAAAGGATGTATTCTCCTAGTCATCTGGGTGCACCATGATTTGGTTGTAACCAGAAAAACTGTCCAGCATCAACATTTTTTGGTATTTGACCACCTTTTGTAGGATATAATCTATCTTGGGAAGTGGATAGTTGTCTTTGAGAGACACCCTGTTTAGATTCTAAAAGTCCACACACAACCTTATTTCACCAATTTTCTTTCTAACAGGCATAAGGTTAGCTAGTCACTTTGAAAATCTCAAAGACACAATAATTTTGACATCAAATAGTTTCTTTACCTCCTTTTCAATCAGTGGAAACAACAGAGGGTTGATTCGTCTCAAATTTTTCTTGAAAGGTTTTTGATCTTCCTTGATGGGGATTACATGTTGAATTACTCATGTGCCATAGACCTTCAAGTCTTCATAACTCCATGCAAAAACTTCATGGAGGTCTTTCATGAGGTTGATATATTTATGTTTGACTTCTGGACTGAGCATTTTTGACAGTATGATTATCTTGGGATTCTCTTGAGTACCGATGTTGTAATCCTCTATATCTTCATCGTTCGCAGTAATCCTAGGATTTCTGGCTACATAATTTCATCAAACAAATTTTCTAATGGGATCAAGCCTTTGGGAATAATGTTGTTTTTTAGCTACACTATATCCCTTCCAACTATCTGATTCTGAAAGGGGTCATTTTTTTTGCGCGCACCTATGTCTTCATCTTATTCACAACAACACTCATCATCAATATTCACGTTAGTGAAATCATCGCTCATCTGGAGGAATCTCTCCACCTGTTTATCATCTTCAAACACTTGCCAATATTTAATGTTATCGGGTAATGCGGGCCTGTGTTTGACTTCGATTTCATACTTCCTATTTGGAAAAGATGGAATTTTGAACATCGAAGCCAAAGTTTCCAGGGCATCTGCAATTTGATTTCCCCCCCTAGGAATGACTGACAAATTGTACTCTGAAAAATCTTCAAGGAGATCCAACACTAAATTTCTATATGCTCTTAGTCTGGCATGCTTGGATTGGTATATACCTTTTACCTGAATTATGATGAGCTTAGAATCTCCATGTACAACTATCCTTTTAGCACCCAATTCCTTTAAAGTTCTCAAACCCAAAATTAGTGCCTCATATTCGGCCATATTATTTGTACAATAAAAGGAGATATTGTAAGAGAAGAGTTTTGTACCCACTTTGGGAGGTTTAATCCACAAACCATCTCTGGCTACCTCCCCGTTGACAACTCCGTCAAAGCTCATATTCCACATTTCATTTTCTGCGTGGTTTCTCTGATCCACACTTTCCTCTATTCGGTGCTCAGCCTTGTCTTCGACAATCATGACAGTTGTTGGCTCCCCCTCTTCAAAACTCAAGTTATTATAAAAAATAGAGGAGTCGAATTCGATGTCGACATAAGAGATTCGATGATTATTCAGTTGGTTTTTTCTACTCACCATGTACTTGAGCAAAAATTCTCTGTACAGTCTCCTTTCTTGGCCAAAAACAGGGATAGTAGCGCAAGACATGTCCATCTGCAAGGTTCCCTTTAATTTTTCGACCCAAGATCTGGATAACAACATGCCTAATTTTTGGGGAATGTCGGCAACCACCATTTCCATGAACAGATTCTTCGATGAAATTTGAGATAATGACACGACCAAGTCTTTGATCAAATCCTAGAATTTCACCTTTCTTGAGTCGAAAGAGAAAATATCTTTATAAGTTCTGTTGACATCCAAGCCTAACTCATTCATGTCCACCTTGGGCATGAGATTATGTGATGCGCCAGAATCTAACATGGCATTGTGTAAGGCCATGTCATGAATTTTGAGACTAACATAGAAAGGAGGAACATCATGAATATCACCACTTTCTTCTACGCGTGGAACAAATAAGATGGCAGGGTGATCGTCTTGGATGTTCAAGGTGTCGGGAGCTTCTTCCATATTTAATATTTTAATGACCTGGTTTCTATACTCCCCCTTCTTGATTAGCTCATTAAATGGGAAAAATATTTTGATTTTGGCCATTTCGCTTTCAAAATTAAAAGGGGGAGGAGTTTATCTACCTCTTTGATGCCCATTTCCTTACTTGTCTCAGGTGATTTCTTTAGGAATTCTTCCTTTGATTTTCCTTTCTCCGTCACATCCTTTGCTGAATTATATTTCTTTGGTTGGCTTGAAGAAGGAGTGTTCACTTGGGGTTCCTTTGTGGGATTTGTCTTCGGAGGCTCTACAGGCATGTTTTTACTTCTGAGGTTATATTTCTTCTGAAACTGCATGATTGCATTGTGATATCCCTTCCTAAACTCCTCTGTTTCCGAAGACAACATATCATCATTCTCCAGCATAAACCCATCATTCCCATCCATAAATTAATCATGCTCTCCTTTTGTTAAGAACACGTATGTGTCTGTATCGTCACAACAATGCATCTAGTCTTGGATCATTTGATCAGAATCTTCATTGGCACATTTTTTTTTGGAAAGGAGGTCTTATATACTGATCACCTTGATCTGTTTGGTCCCTTTGCCTAATCTGCGGGACTGCAACTCCTCTAAAATTTTGATTTCTAGGCTGGAAATCATTTTGCTTCTTGGTGGCAGGCTTGTTTTCCACGAACATCCTTTTCATGGTATTCATCATCAAGTCAATTTTTTTCATCTGACGATCGAGATGTAGAGGGATGCACGTCCCCTTGGGGATTCTTCCCATTTCCGTCAAAATTTTGTTTGATTTTTTCCTACACCATCACATTTACTTTAACTTCAATTGTGTTGCTCATCATAGCACCTAAGGTATTATATCTTCTTTCTGTTAACAACAAGGAAACACCACTATCAAAAGAATCAACGTATTGAAGTTTGGCAGCTTCGGGAAGCGGCTTGACTTCCATGGGGATTGAATTATAAAATTTCATGAATATGGCCGAGAAATCTTGTACTTTTTCCTCTAGTGATCTTTTTATATTATTGTACCGAGTTAGTAATTGCAGAGGATTCTTTTTATCACCCCATCTGGCAAGAAACAACGTTTCAAAAGCTACAAAGTTAGGTATTCTCTCTACTTGAAGGTCCTTGAACCGTTTCCTAACCTCCCCTGAGAGGCTCTGTGCAAACAATTTCATTTTTGCATCTTCATGATCAACCTCTTCCAAGTCAACAATATCATTAAACTAATCCAAGTGTTTTTGTGCAGAAACATTTCCTTCAGCATCATATAACTTGATCCTCTGATTATAGTTCTAGGGAAAATCATTTAATTGGGTTGGTAAGGCAAGAGGGGTGAATCTAGAAGCCATAACTCGAGGAAGTTTTTGATCTTGTTGGATGTTCTGAGTGGGGATTATGGAAGTTCATGGGGGGTTAGTTGGTATCATAGATTGGAACGTTTTCTCATCGAAAAATATTTTATTCAAGTAGGATTATGATATAGACCTAAACATGGTTTGCTCAAATAGTAAATTGAAGTCAAGGTCGTCGATGATTTGTACTTTGTATTTGGGTAAAGATAGGTTCATGTCCAGGTAATAGAATGGGTCCGATATATTTTCCTTTGCTTTGCGTAGAATTTTTTGGGATCAAACGCGAGTGCTATAGGTTCTAGATCAGGGTTCGCTCTGGTATAAAATTTATTTGGAGCCATGATCTCTGGTTATGACTATTCTATGCTACTGGTCTTGTCTATTGGAGTCGCTAGGGTAAAATAAGCTTCATCCAATATAGGTGTCCAACCCACTGTTACCCTCAGGGGTCAAAACTACAACTTTAGTCGTTTTCCCAAGGAAAGTTTTTCAATTTTTTCCTCGACAACGACGCCAAAATGTTATCACTCTATAAATTTGTTCGGCTGAGAAAAAAAATGGCAGAGGTAACCTACAAACCAAATTTAAGACTGGAAACTAGCCATTCCAATCTAGAGAGGGATCTCTCTGAAACCTAGTCTCTGATAGATAATGACTTTGGATTTTCAGCTAGATTTATGTGTTTAGGAAATGTTTCTGGTTTTGCTGGTGAAGAAATACAGAACTTTGGGCTATGGAGTCAACCTCATGAAAGCAAGAGAAATCAATGATTGGTAAATGAAACTTTGAGAGGATAAATGATAAATAGGAAATGGTATTTCAGTTTAAAGGTCGTTGTGTATGGCGGAAGAAAAATCACAGAAAGCAAATCAGAGCACGATTAAGATGAATTGTAACTTGGAAGAAAACACAGAGTTTAAATGGTTGAGACTAAAGCACCGCGCGATGAATTTTAAACTCGTCAGACACTCCAATTTAAAAAAAGAGAATATCTATGAATTCATAGAAAACATGAAGTACATACATAGATAGGATCAAAAGACATCAAACCACCACCGTTAAAATATTTTCGTTAAAGCTTCGAGACTTCTGCATTGTTATTTCTATTCAAATTCAAAGATACATTCAAGAGTCCTCTATATACACTACTTTTCCAACCCAACTTACATTGAAAAGATAAAATATATATAAAAATCATGCCCTCTGAGGCTGCTATGCCTCAAACTACTTCTCCTGGAATTTTGGTTTCGGTTACTTCCTCCCCATATGACCTTTCGAATAGAGTTTACTAAAATTGGAAACTCTACTATGCCCAATCATAACATAACTAGCGTCTTCATGTTAATCATTCAGTCATAAGTAAGATTCAATCATCGAGTTGTGATGCATCGACGTTTTCTTTTATGGGATGCCCGATTGATCGAGCGTAATGTTGGAAACTATGCCACCTTGTGTAACATGCTCTAGTTGTTGCTGCACGATCAATGGTTGTAGCATGCACGCAACGAGTTGGTGTGGTGGATGTTTGTTTGCTATCGCTCGTGTGCTCTAGGTGGAAACAATGATTGGGAGGCCATGCATCTCCTCCAAAACTGAAATGCGTTTCGCTTACACTTATCCTCCTTAATCAACAAGTTTGCAACATCTGTGCAACGAATATCCACTGCGCGGGTGCCGCGTGAGACTTCTTGTTACCAACAAAAAAAATGACATGTGAGGAGAAATATTCCATGCCACGATAAAAAGAGACAAAATGGGGTTGTCTCACTTGACATGCCCCTGGCCTCACCTACAACCTTAACACTCTGAGTGTTTTCCTAAGAGACCAATTCTGTTTGTTTAGATTCTTCACCTATCTCCACAAGACCACATTTCCTTTCAATTTTGCTTGAGCACTGGCGAGAGCCGCGTGGGCATTACCCATGGTCGGTATGCATTCCTTGAAGTGTTATGCAATTATTTCCTTTGACACCCTTTGTTCCTCACGTAGTTGAATGATTACATCTTGTGCTTCTCTGAGCTATCTTTTGAGCCAATTTTCATTCCCTGCTCAGCTCTGTGACATTGTTGCTTCAACTGTCTTTTCTACCAACTTTTTTGTTAATTCCTTGTTTTCCTAATACAATTTGGCAATAGCGATTTACGCTTGCTTCAGTTGTTGCGAAGACTCTTGAAAATCCATGTTTTTAGTGCCTGATCATCTTCATCTTTCACTAATTCTCCTGCTTGAACCTTCAATGGGTTCTAGCCGAACAACGTGCATGAGTAACTTCTCAGCAATAGACTGGGTGCACGGTTCGCTAGGATATTAGGTCTCCTTGGGCTTCCTGATCAACCTCGACTTGCCTCTTTTCTGGGGTTCCTACTGTTGGGATGACAAGTCTTCTATTGCCTTTCCTTTTCCCGCGACCTCTTCCATTCTTTCTTCTGTGTCGTGGAATGTTTTTTCCCCTGCGAATAAAGGAAAGTTTCCTTTGGGGTCCCTGGGGATGTCAATTGAAATTAGAAATGAGTCCCAGTATTTTCCTAGCCATCTCAATTCATCAACTACCAACAACTTGATCAATGACCGATGGAATAAATTTTTCCTCGGTTGTTCAGCCTCGGCCTGGACGTTGTCTGCCATCCTTTCTAGGCTTCGATGCAAGAAGAAAGGTAGGTTCAAAGGATTTTTGCCTATGAAGTGCATCAACAACATGATGTGGTATGGGTATACTCTATCAAACCTTTCTTCACAGGTGAAATACCTTCTAATAACCTTTAGGATCTTTTGGAAAGGCTCCCAGAGGTACTTACTTGGAATGCCTACTCAATTTTCCCATTTAGGTAGTTTGGATTGATAAAGTATTAATAGCACATAACGTCTAAAGGCATGCCTTTAAACCACTTTTCACTATGCAGAGGGATCTCCATCGCACCTGACAGAGTTTCCTCCATCACTCGGAAGGTGAATCCCGCAACGGTCGTGCATAATCCATTAAACTTGAGGGAGAATTGTTTAGCTAGGTTTGCATTGTATCCTTTGATCTTCTCACAATAGCGTATACATACGACCTATTCAAAGGATGCCTTGATCTCTCAGATCTTCGTTGATTAATGCCAGGTCTTGAGGCTCAGACCTCATGGCCCTGCCACTTCGCGCCTTCTTTCTTATGCTTTGGAATGTTGTCATGATGCAAATGTGTATTTGTTTCACGCACGTGGGAATGAACAATAACACCCTATCTGTGCAACAAATGAGAATGATATACTTCGCAGAGACATGTTGGAAAGGTAGTGACATAAACTTTGCGTGACAAGAAAAATCAACCCTAGGAGTCCACTACATGGCCGCAAGATGCAATGGAAATTTTCAACACAGTAGGAGATCGACACAGTGAAAAAAAAAATGGTAGGCTCGTCGCAGTAGGGAAGCGCGACGGAAAATTTTGGCGTGGTGGCAAAGTGCTGGGAGAATTGTCACGAGACAGAGAATTTAGGTGTGAAAAGAAATTCAGAGTGACAGGAAGAAACTCCAAAGAAGAGAGGTTGACCGTGAGAAGAACTATTTTCCAACACACTAGATTGCAACAAACTCCAACAAGCTTTAAAAAATTATTGCAAATGAAGGAGACACGACAACTTGAATGAATAAACTCACAATACGAAAGATGATAATCGACCTTCCCACAACAAACGACTCCAAGAATTGCAGAAAAAACCATAGACAACACACAAATTTGAAAGGTAAAGGAGAAACATGTAGGGTGACCAGTATTTATACTTGAATGGGAAAGGGATGGAATCATGGCAGAGGACGATAAATCCATGGTGATGAGAATTTTGGAAGTAGGATGAATATTTGCACAACAAACTTGTGCGATGGGTACACTTTGAAGTGTGCAAAGTACATATGATAATATCGACATAATATACTTGATATGAGCACCATGAGTTTTTTAGCATTCCGACTTCATAATTAGGTGATGATAGTCGTTATAGCTGTCGACGTGACCTTTACCCCAACAACTTGCCTCTACCTCTGGCACGTAAATTCCCTCTTTCTGAAAGGAATCGAGCTTTTGGGAAAGGGATATTTACAAGTCGCACATAACTAATCATTATGCCCTTTCCCAACTCCAAGGGCCATCCCTTCTACTTTCTAATTTTGACCCATTCATTATTTAGTACCTGACTTCACACATTTCGACACACGAACTACGATTTGTCTAGGGCTGACTCTAACTGTAAAAATTATGGTGCTAACACCCTGTAGGTGCAGTAGGATCTTGGGTCGAGGTTGTAGTGGTTGCAATGTCCTTCTCTTCTAACTAGGTTTTGAAGAGGCCAAACTTTTCGGTATGAGATATTACTTTGTGGCATTGTTTTGTCAGTACAATAGTCAGAACTACCTCTGGTATCCTGTAGGGATGACCCCCAAGAGTAAAAATGATGCTACGAGGTTGAGAATCATAAAAAACATGACGCCTCCACATATATGGCTGGAATAACAGAACATCATAGACTTCTAGGGGGGAAACATCACACAATACCTCATCCTTGAAGGGCTTGATGCTGTATGACATGTGACAGTGCTGGATGAAATGAAGATCTCATCCTTGGAAAAGACATTCTATGTTGTATAGCTACGGGTGTGGTGTTGTTAGCAAATCCAACTACTTTACAACCTTTGTTGAGATGAGGTTCTTCTGGATTCTTCTATCAACAATAAAATGTAGCGGGGTCCCCTTCAACCACATCTATGAATGGAAAAGGCGCTCCCCCTTTCCGGGATCCTTTGGTTCTTCTGGTTGGATTGTTACGTTCATGACAATAGTAGTGGGTTCTGCATTGATGATGTGTATCCTTTTATTATTGTCTGAATCAAAATCTGAGTCGGGGTTTGGATCTATTTGTTTGATCTCAACCACCAATGACTGTTTTGAGTGAAATTCATCAGTGTTGTGCCAAGGTAATTTGTAGAAGTCGCACCACTTCCCAGTGTCCTTCTTCATATTCTTGTTACCCTTATTTTCCTATAGCTTGGAATGATTGTCTTGAGTTTGATTGTTCTATGATTTAGGGATTCCTTTACCATACTTTGGTTGTTGCATATTTGCAGACCCAAATTCCCACTTGTTCTATTGCTTAAATTCTGCTCGATTTTGACAACATATCTATAAGCGACTCCTAGTGATGAGATGTCTAGAAACTCCATTTCGGTTTGGATGTACCTATGTAGAGCCCCGTAGTATTTTAGAACCAGATGTCTCTCAGAGTCTTTGATACCCAGCTTGGTGCACAAGGTATGGAAGGTATTTGTGAACTCCAACACTATTTGGTCCCACTTTTGATGCAGTGTGGTCCATCTCATGTACTGGTTGTCATAGTTTCCCACAAGGTAATATTGTTCCTTGATTGCATCCATAAAAAAATCCTAGTGGGATCGACCCCAAATATTCCAGACTCCTATGTGGAATTTTCCCCCCAGTAAGTTTCCCACCAATGTTTGACAT
Source organism: Picea engelmannii (assembly GCA_009831015.1). Lineage (NCBI taxonomy): Eukaryota > Viridiplantae > Streptophyta > Pinopsida > Pinales > Pinaceae > Picea > Picea engelmannii. The sequence goes on from ML787162.1 coordinate 117,522, forward strand.
GGGGGAGATCCTTAAAGAGCGTAAAGGTGATCTTTTCTCTGTCGAAAAAATTGTGAACAAAGAAATAACCTTCTAGCAAATTTAACCATTTTTCCAAAGTATTCGCATCGATCTAACCTTCAAATACGTGAATATCAAAATTAACTTGTACCTTGAATGGGGTAGCATCTCCAAAGTGACTTCTTGATGAATTCACGCCTGTTATTGTCGAAAATCGTTGAAGGATTTGGAAAAAATTCTCCAATATCTTGTTCCTCTATTGCATGAGTTCTTCCATGAGAAACAAATTGATGGGATCTTCCGCTCCCACGTCTCTCTTTTCTTTTTCCATGGGAGATTGCTTAGGCTGGCTAGAGCGGTTTTCCTCAAAAGAAACTAGCTCGAGACTCAAATCTCTATACCCTAACCTCGTCGGGGACATGCAGTAAGAAATGACAAAGAGTAGCCTTCTCTGATACCACTGATCTGGATTATTTTGAGAAAGAAATGAAGTCAGAGATATAACAAAGATATTGCAATAAACATAGAAATACAGTAATGCACAATTTTTATTAATGAGAGAATGTAGATATGTTGGACACACCTACCACACTTAGAGGGGGTGAATGAGTGTGGGGCTCTTTTTCCCAAAACTTCCCTCTTGCACAAAAACTCATCAATTAGCATTCAACATTTATTCATTACCCATTGTTGTCATTTATAACTAGTTAGATGTGAGCACATATCAACAACATATATCAGCAATATATCATCAACAAGTCATCACCACAATGAACACAAAGAACACAAGATGAATGTACAATTTTCTTTTTATTACGGACTACAATCCTTGGGGTTTATCAACAACAACTTAATAGAGTACAACTCTACAAGAGAACCATCTCTATATGCAAGACTCATCTTTCATTCTCAACACTAACTGAGATGAGGCAACAATCCTCAACAAATATCAATCTGTACCATAAACAAGAGCATCAACCATGCACCAACCTGTGCCAAACAACCTGTAATCAACCTGTACCATAAACAAGTGCATCCAACCATGTACCAAGTATATACC
>ML787162.1:143292-155748 GCA_009831015.1 Picea engelmannii
CTCTTTAAATTTATCAAATACCTCATATTTATTTCTAAGAAAATAAATCCATGTGTACCTTGAGAAATCATCTATGAATGAAACATAATACACAGACTTACCTAGTGATGGAACACACACAGGTCCAAACACATCACTGTGTATCAACTCTAAGATCCCCTTTGCTCTTGTAGCACTAGATGGGAATATTACTCGATTATGTTTACCATATATGAAATGTTCATAGAAATGAAAGTCCAGGGTGCAATTAGCCATACCTTCAACCATACCTTTACCGTGTAGTGTTCGAAGGCTCTTTTCTCCAATATGCCCCAATCTTTGATGCCACATCATGGTCTTGTTTTCTGGGACAATATTGATCTTGTCTCCTTTATTTCTTTGCTCAGGGACAATAGAACTGTTACACCCATTAGTATAAGTGCTTCCCAACAACTTGTACATATTTCCACACCGAACTACCCTCATCAACACCATTTCTCCTCGTACCATCTTGCAAGTGTTCTTTCCAAATACAATATTCATTCCTGCATCATCCAACTTTCTTACATATATTAGGCTCTTGGCTAGTTTTTGAATGTGAAGAACCCTAGGGAGTGTTCTAATCCTTCCATATTTTAGCAACAACTTAACCCTTCCACGTCCCATGATTATTTTTGTCGAGTCATCTCCTAGGAATACATCGCCACCATCATATTTTTCATATTCATAGAACCACTCCATGTGATGATTTATGTGGTATGACGCACCTGAGTCAATCAACCATACATCATGGTCTGAATGTATACCTGTAGATGCCAGGTAAACATCACCTCCTTATTTAGTGGAGGTTTTTGCCTCTGTGGAAGAGGTACTATCGGATCCCTTTGGTTTTTCAACCTTCTTAGACTTGCAATCTTTCTTATAATTCCTTGTTTTACCACACTTCCATCATTTCCTCAAAGATTTTCCTGGAGACTTAGATCACCCTGTAGATTTAGATCTCCCGGCCAAAGACTTACCAGGATTCCTGTCTTGGGTACGACCTCTTACAAATAAAGCATATGTGCTATGACCAACCATGCTTTTCCACCTCATCTCTTCAGATAACAAGGATGCAACTACATCCTCATACTTCAATGTAGATTGAGTGGTACTACCTATTGCTACAACCAGATTATCCCAAGAGTCTCACAAAGAACATAACAAAGTAATACACTTATCTTCTTCTCCAATCGTAATATTAACAGAGACAAGTTGACTTACCAGAGTATTAAATGCATTTAGATGTTCTGTCACAGAATCTCCATCTTCCATCCTGAGATGATACAATTTCTTTCGAAGAAATAACTTGTTTACCAGGGACTTTGATTGATACAAATTCCCCAACTTATCCCATAGTTCCTTAGCTGTATATTCTCCTGAGACATTCAACAACACCGAATCTGCCAGGCAGAGTCGAATAATACTCCTTTATCTTATGTCCAACTTCTCCCAATATTCCTTCGACATACTAGTAGGTGGTGTACTAGTAGGTTGTGTCCCAGTAGCCTGTGTTCTAGTAGATGGTGTACCAGTAGGTTGTGTACCAGGATCCACAACGATCCATTGTTCTTTGTCTACAAGAAGGTCCTCCATCTTCAGCTTCCATAGCTCAAAGTTTTTATCATTGAACTTCTCTCTCTCGATTCTAGAAGAGTTTTCCATTCCTCTTTCTGCACTCAAATCACCATTTCAAAAGCTCCCACTAAACCCAGTTTTTTCACAGACCCAAGATAAACTTGATCTATCAAGACCGAGCCAAACCCTCAACAAAAAAGGCGCCCCTATGAAGCCAAAAATGAGCTCTGATACCACATGTAAGTTTTAAACCTATGAAGTACAACAATGCATATAGATTCTTAAGCAAAACAAAAATTAATCAATGGCTCATTCACATAGTACACAAAGATTTATACCGGAAACCCTCAACCGGGAAAACCTTTCTTATTTCATTATATCGAATTTCACCATACACCATACAATATATACAATATTTTTATGTATTCTGTAGATACCAAAACCCTAATCCCTTAATCCATGATTAATTTAGAAAACTGCTAAAAATAGAAAAATCCACTAAAAATAGAAAAAACCACCCAAAAACAATTTCGGGGCGTTGTCCCAAACGTTGCGTGTAACCAGGGTGGGCCATACCTGTCCCCCTTTAGGACCCCCCTAGGAAGCGCCCGACGCACACAACACAAAGAGCACAACTAGAGGGATCGTCAGACGCAATTGTCGAACCTGTCACGCCCACACACACACATGCAAAGAATATAAGATATACCCAACACATACTCTGCTTTCGTTGTTGAAAGTGCAACAACCTTTTGTAGTTTTGAAATACAACTTATTGTTGTTCCACCTACAATAAAAGCATACCATGTAGTGCTCCTCCTGCTATCTTTATCACCTGCCATATATGAATCAACATATCCCGATAGAACAATGTTTGCACCTCCAAAACATAATGCACGAGTACTAGTACCTCTCAAATACCTCAGAATCCACTTTACTACCTCCCAATGTTCTTTACCTGGATTTTTCATATACGTGCTTACAACTCCCACTACATGTGCAATATCTGGTCTTGTGCACACCATTGAATACATGAAGCTTCCAACTACTGATGAATAAGGGACCTTGGACATGTATTCTATCTACTCATGTGTCTTGGGACACATTTCCTTGGTTAATTTGAAATGGTTGGCCAAATGTGTACTAACTGGTTTTGCATTATGCATTCTAAACCTCTCCAACACCTTCTTTATGTACTCACCCTGAGACAATATCAATTTGCGATTTTTCCTATCTCTTGTTATTCTCATACCAAGGATTTTATTTGCAACACCCAAATCCTTCATCACAATTGAATTAGATAATTTCTTCTTGAACACATTTATATCCTGCATGTTAAACCCTGCAATAAGCATGCCATCTACATATAATATCAAGATAATATAGCTTCCATTTTATAGCCTCTTAAAATAAACATAGTGATCATAATGACATCTACTATAACCTTGTTCTGTCATAAACTTGTCAAACTTCAAATACCACTTCCTTGGAGCTTTCTTTATGCCATACAATCTCTTCTTCAACTTGCATACCAAATTCTCCTTCCCTTTGACCTCATACTCTTGTGGTTGCTGCATATAAATCTCTTCATCCAAATCCCCATGGAGAAAAATTATTTTTACATCTAACTATTCAAGATGCAAATCTTCTACTACCACAAGAATTAAACTGGTCCTAATCGAAGTCATTTTAACAAGAGAAAATATTTCATCAAAATATATACCTTTATTTTGTGCAAACCCCTTTACCATAGGTCTAGTCTTGTACCAATTTTTTCCTTCATCTTCTTCCTTCAACCTTTAAAACCATTTATTCTGCAATTTTTTTTTTCCTGTAGAAAATTGAACCAAGTCCCAAGTCTGTTTATTTACCAAGGAATCCATTTCCTCTTTCATGCCTTGCTCCAACTTCTTTTTAGTGTCTATCTACATTGCCTCTTCATATCTTTTTGGTTCACTAGAATCAATCAACGATAAATAATACAATGAAGGAGAGTATCATTCAGGTGGTCTACTTAACCTAGTAGATCTTCTAACAAAACGTGTAGGTGTTTGAGGTACCTACTGCTCATGTTGTTGTACATTTATATTTTCTGGTACCTTTGGAGTTTCTTTTTCAGTGATCTCACCAAGCACTGTGTATTCTAGTTTTTCTTCTTCTTGTTCCCTTCCCTGCAACTGATCTTTGTACACGAACTTCTCATTGAATATGACAACTCTACTCCTAATGATTTTTTGATTTTCATAATCCCATAAGAGACAACCAAAATAATTAACACCATTTCCAATAAAGGTACACTTCTTGGATTTATCTTCAAGCTTTGTTCTATTTTCTTTATCAATATGGACAAATGCTTCACAACTGAAAGTCTTCATAAATGAATAGTTTACCTTTTTACCTGTTCATGCCTCCTCTGGAATTCCACCATACAAAGAGTTTGAAGGTCCTATGTCTATTAAGTAAACAACAATATATACAACATCTGCCCATAACTGTAAGGGCAACCCAACATGCAATCTCATACTCCTTGTGTGTTCCATGATTGTCCTGTTCATCCTTTTTGACACACCATTTTCTTATGGTGTTCCTGGAACTGTTTTCTCTCTATGAATCCCATGGTATAAAAAATAATTATCAAACTCGTTTCTACAGTATTCAACTCCATTATCTAACCTGAGACACTTCAAACTCTTTCGTGTCTCATTCTCGACCAAAGCTTTCCATTTCTTAAAAGTATAAAAAACATCGGATTTTTTTCGAATGCAATAAACCCAAGTTTTTCTAGTTGCATCATCAATAATAGTAACATAATAACGAGAGCCACCAAGAGATGATACTTGAGCTGGACCCCATACATCTATATGCACAAGCTTCGACTTTTCACTCTTCTTTTCTTTTCAGACTCTGAGAAATTTGACTCTCTTATGTTTTCCATAAACACAGTGCTCACAAAAATCCAAATCAACCTTTTTAAGATCTGGCAACAAATTCCTTTTGTGAAGTATCTGCATCCCCTTCGCACTCATGTGTCCAAGCCTATGATGCCATAGTTTTGTATCCACTCTTGTAGAAGCTAAAGAGATAGAAGAGTCAACATTAACAATACACAAATGCAATGTACCTACCTTCTCTCCTTTTTCCATTACTAGTGATCCTTTAGTGACCTTCCATGTCTTATCTGTAAATATAGATATATAACCTTCACTTTCCAACCACCCTATTGAAATTAGATTTCTTCTCAGATTTGGTATATGTCTCACCTCTTTCAATAACCATTGGTTTCCATTATTTTTCTTTATTTTTACCTTACTCATTCCAACAATTTGACATGGTTCATCATCACCCAAATAAACCTGTCCAAAATCACCTTGAACATATTCTTGAAAATATTTCCTATGGGGTGTGGCATGAAATGAATCCCCTGAATATACTACCCAAGATTTAGTAATATTATCTAAAGACATAATCAAAGCATCTTGTAACGCATCACCTGTTACATTTGCTTCTTGATTTTTCTCATGTTTTCCATCTTTTTGTTTCTTTGGAGCTCTGCAGTCTTTCTTCAGATGTCCTTTCTTCCCGAAATTCCAACACTTTATCTTTCCTAGTCTGGATTTGGATCTTCCCTTCCTAGATTTTCCACGGTTCCATGGACTCTTTCCTCTTTCCTTTTTTCTTCCCCTGTTCTCCATGGTCAACACATTACCTATTGTCTCACCTGTGTTTTTCCATCGCATTTCCTTGCTAAGGATAACACCAATAACATTATCAAATTTCAGAGTGTTTGAACCAAAGAAAAAGTTAGTTGCAATGATGACCACATTGTTCCAGCTTTATGGCAATGAGCACAAGATTAGAAGAGCCCTAACCTCATCATCAAAGGTCACTTTTACAGAACTTAGATGATTATTAACCGTATTAAATTCATTTAAATGATCTGCAATGAACCCACCTTTTGGAATATTCATATTAAATAATAGCTTCATTATAAATGACTTGTTGAAGGCTGAGGGGTTTTCATATAGTCTAGTCAGTGCCTTCATCTGATCCTCTGTTTTCTTTTCTTTTGAAATATTGAAATCCACCGATGCTGCCAGACACAACCGTATTTTTCCTAGTGCCTTTTTGTCAAGAACCTCTCAATCTTCGTCTTTCATGGCCATAAACTTATTTTCTATTCCGCCCAATGGTAGGAATAGATCCTTCTCATATAAATAATCTTCCATTTGCATCTTCCATAGCTGGTAGTTTTGGCCATTAAATTTCTCGGCCCTAAACTTTCCATCTTCTGTCATTGCTTCCACTCGAACCAGGAACAATCTTTTCCTGTGAGTTACCATTCGCTCTTATACCAATTGTTAGAAAAATAGGATCATAAATCAATAAAGTAAAACATATGCAAAAATAAAATACAAAATATACAAAATACAATAGAGACACATATATATGTGGTTCAACCAATGTGGGCTACGTCCACTAGAGAAATTGTCAGGCCTTTCCTTTATTATTATTGAACAAATGAAGGGATACAACCTGCAACACATCCACTGTAACTTCCTCTTCTTTCTCTCACAATCTCCTATCTCGGAATACAATATTCACATTCTTCTGCCACCGCAATAAAATTCCCTCATACATAAAAGAGGTTTGTCTTCTAGGGAAAAAAAACCTAACATAACTTCTACCGTCATATATGTGACCTTATAATGAATGGTTCACATTGACTATGAAATTACAATATTTGAATTGCATTAAAAAAAAATTCCCCCCTCCTCAAGGCCGAGGGGGGGGGGGGGGGGGGATAATTGTGTATCTTGCAGTTTCTTTGACTTGCATATGAATTAGGAAGATAATCAGGCCCCACAACCAACATTAAGAGTTATTTTTTGGATGACTTACTTGTTGATTTTAGTGGCTAGAACTTGTTGTTGTAGCAAAAATTTTCTACAACCATAAGGTTGTTATAAAACTTTGTTGATAACACTCATTAAGAACCCTCTCTTGCTATCAAAATATTGGTTTAAACATTGGAAGATTGTCTACTAATTGCTAGTTTTATGTTCCAACATCATAAACTTGATTTTGATGGTTTAATTTCCAAATGTCATAGTTTATTTACTGTTGATATATATTTCCATGCTCCTGCAATTTTCGGACAACAAGATTTCTTGTTGAATCCTCGTTGGTTTTGAGGCTTATAACATCATACATTGTCTTGTTTTGGTTGTCTAACATTGTTTTGTAGGTATATAACCTTCGAAACCATTTACCATCTCCAAAGACTCTCTTCTCGAGCCTCTAAATAATCTCAAACTGTGACATATAGGGGTGTTCTTCTAGCTCCTTGCCTCTCCCCTTGAAATCCCTTAGGGTCACCCGAGAAGCCTCCCTTGTGTTGGATGTATCCTTCACTAAAATGAGGGGCGCAGCTATTGAGGTGAAAGTGATAGATATTCCCAGTTGTGTCACACACTTGTGGCTTGGGTTGGGATTTTCCCAAACTACAAATTGTGTGATACCAATATTGTCATAAGCTTGACACAATTATGATCAAAATATTATATAAACCCCATATGAAAAAGGCATTTTAGGAGTAAGCTAATCTTGTATGGCAAGAAAATCTCTTCCCAGTCACAAATATCATAACAATCAGTACAAATTTCAAGAATGATTAGAGTTCCTTTCTATGCATAGTGTAACAATGCCCTTATGGGTTTCACCCAATTCTAAATTGATGTGGAAAGTCAAAAATTTGAGGGAAACTTTCACTTCTTGTATTGTTGGATTTTGATAACTAGAGGGAAGTTTGTTAGAAGATTGATACAAAATTGCATTTTTATAGCCTCTTTTTTTTTATATTTTGTATGGATTTTTTCATTAATGTGGTTCATCACTTGAGGAATTCCATAAAATTAGGAATACCATGTGCAAATTAGTGATTAAGATGGAATAAATCAATATAGGCAAGTGTGCTTACATAAACTAAGCACATTGGGATTTTCACAAGTGATTGATCTAGACCCAACCAACATAGGAGGGTGTACACATCATTTCACCTTTTCAAGGTGGTTTGTGCAATGCTCAAGGGAAAATATTTTGTACATCATTAATTGTGAATTTTTATAGGAGGTATACATGGTGCTCAATGGAAAACATTGTACCGTTATTGAGGTTAATTAACGATTGATGTTTTTTCTAAAGTGTCAACACTAAATGTCTTATGGTGAAAAAGTTGGAGTGTTAACATGTGACCTTGATGTAGGAGGCTAGTAGAGAAATGCATGGATGAAATACATTAATATTTTCTTCAATACATTGGAATTTCAGGAGCCTATGGAGAAAGTTATGATATGATATATGACAAGGACACCACCTAAAATCACAACCAAAGGTGAGAGAATCATGCTTTGTTTCATGAGTGGAGTATTCCCATGTTCATGTGTGAGTCAGTTCAAGCACAACATATGAGTAGATGATGGCTTAACAATAGAAAAGCCATGTCAGAGTACATAATATATACAAAATTTTCATGGCTCAAATAGAAAGATACCATGCCAAAGTACAAAAATATCTCAATACATAATCAATATACACCCTCTAAACATCAATGGTATAATTCCACCAAGGTAAATGGCACAAAAATGAAATGGGGCTCCAAAGTAGAAAGGGATTGCAAAAGTGTCTTTACTAAAAAGAACCAAAAATGCACATGGTATTCACTAGAATATAGAACACCAACACCACTGAGTACACTTCTTATGTGTGATAATTAGATGAAGTCGAAAATGAGAAAAATCATCTAGTCATAAATCAATAATGAAATCCTTGCTAGATGTGAGGTAACCAATGATAATGAAAATGGGTACTATTGAAATGAGCTTTCAACCCTCGCCAATGCAAATGGATCCATTGGTATTAAACCCTCAAAGTGAAATGGGTCACCCTCACTATTGGATCCTCTAGTTTGTGGCACTGTATTTTGGATTCATTTTATAAGTTTATGATTTGTTATAATTTTTTTGTTTAGGTTGCGAAAACAAAATGAAAGAAGTAAAATGTGGAAAGTAAATCATAGAACTATGAGCAAAATTAAAATGAAGATTGAATTGATATGGAATTGTTAGGTTAGTATTGACTCGATAAAAGAGTAATTAAATTATCCTTGATTTGGTCGTTAATTGGTTTACCATAGTTAGTTTATGGGTCTATGCTCTTAGGTGATCTGTGGTATTTTCCCATAGTATATATGTGATGAAGACTATTTAAAGTCTTGTGTTCTCTATTGTAATATGTCTCAAATGGATAGTGGTGTTTTCTAGATTGGAAAAGGGATTATTGAAAATATATTTGTACCTACTTTTCCCAATTAAGGGTTTCTAGGGTAAATCATCGTTGTTTATTTTATGCTTTCTTTGTGTTTGTTTTACTTATGTCATCGTGCTCAATTTTTAATATGATATTAGACTAAGTTTGACTTGGAATATCTAGGGAGAGTGGTATAATTCTTGTAGAAATGGAGAGAAGGCATGCCCCCCCCTGAAAAAAAATAAAAAATTCTAGGTCTACGGGGAACTTGATTTTGTTGGAAGTTTATCTTGCTGGTTTAGGTTTGAGTCCCAAAAAGTTGTTGAATTTGCATTGGTTATTGATCAAACTAGACACTATGTTTCTCAACAAATACTAGGTTTGTTGGTGCATGGATCTAATTGTGGCAGTAAGTACCAATGAGAACATGATGAATATAGTTTTATCTAGACTTGGTGTATGTGGTTTGTATGACCCCTTGTATGCATTGAGAGATTCTTGGTACTGAGAGACACTTTGACATAGATTTGTTCCAGTAGTCACTAAGGAGTTATAATGTTTGTAGTAGGTTGCATGGGCTTGTCCAAGGAATTCAAGTTGACTCATGGTCATGGAGTCACCGCAATTGTTACAAAAGTGTTGTTGAGAGGTGTCATTTTTGTGTCGCATCCCACATTGATAATTGTGTATTATATCATGTTAGATATTTTATAAGGGGGGATTATAAGGTGAAAAAGGAGCACTTAAGAACATAATGTTATTGAATTTTCACCAATGCATAATAAAGAGTGAGGTTCTTGATAGAGATCATGAAGGGTGCATTGATCACTAAGACCAATTGGTTATGTGTCGACTGAGTGGGTAGCATGGCTCACTATTTAAAGAGTGGTGAATTCCCATTGGTCAATGGGTTTTGCTAGATGTTGCATAAATACCTTTATTTTTGCATGGATGACATTGTGTTTCATGCTAGAGTTAATGTTTCTCTATGATCTATTGGTTCAAGAGTTGAAAATTGCTTGTGAAATATGTGTTATATTGTGATTATGGAACATAATGAAGGAGATACTAATTTCAAAAGTTTAAATAGGTCGCGAGCACTACGGAAGATAATCTTGAAGTGTTATCTCTTATGGTATATTAAATTCTTTCGAGGATCTGTAAGAAACACATGAAAATAACTACGGTGACAATGCAGGTGAGGTTGTGACTACCCATCTTGGTTCATGGATTTATTCATTATTATTGTGGTTGAATGAGGAAAGGGTTTGAACACTTGGATAACTTCTTGACATAGTGAAGGTTTGAAAAGATGGTAGTTAATACTAGGTTGATAGCCTTCAATGGATAGTGATTTAGAGGTCATGAAATTAAAAGATCAATGAGTGGCATCATGTTGAGATGTTGAGTGGGAAGCATGGGTCACTACTCATGATGTAATCTTGGAAGAATATGAGCTCAATATTTGTGTAGTTAATTGGATCTTGCAAATATATTGAGAACATCCTAGTGATGTGAATGGATTTCCTATTTTCCATTTTGGCACTGACATTTGTACTAGGCAAGGATGCACGATTAAGGAAAGTGATTAAATGGTGACTGTGACTTAGATGATCTTGATCATTGGAAATGTATGTGTTCAATACTTTGTTGGAAATGTATGATCCATTCGTAATTCCATTAATCTCTAGAAGCTCCTACCATGTAAAATTAGTTACAAGTATTTTACTAGTATTGTAAGTTGATAGTAATTCAAGTTTTTGACACATATATATAGGTGAGGTCTAATGATATGTGTTATCAGTATTCCCTAGAATGCAACCTGAACCATATGAAATATATGCATTTTGGAATTTACCTAAGTCATATGGCCATATATATTTGTTTGAAGATCTAGGAGGACCCAACAAACATGACTATATGAAGTATGAGAGATATAATTCCCATGGAATAATTTCTACTCATATATGACAGGCCAGGTATGGGTAGAAATTGTAACTCTACACTTGATTCCATTCATTAAAATGAAGCCTTAATAAATACATGTTCAAGTGATGATTGGTCTTCATCTTCTGTGTGACTCTTCCTATCACCTGCGACTCTTCACATTATGTAAAATTTTATTTGCAAGTTACATAAATCGATAATTAGGTATTCAACACTCCCCCCTTAATCTGAAGGGGTGTTTGTGAGTCCAAGCATCATTATGAAATTTTCAAAAGTTTATCTTCCAAGCACTTTGGTGAATATGTACGCAATTTTCTCATTTGTGGAACAACGAATCACATGAATAGTCTTAGTATCTACATGATATTGACTCAAGTGATACTTTGTGTTCATGTGCTTAGTTCGATCATGGAATCTGATATTCTTGACCAACTTGATTGCAAAAGTATTTTCATCTAGAAAAGGAGTAGAATTCACTTGTTTCTCCTGCAAATCTTCAAGTATTTTCCTGAGCTACACAATCTCCTTCATTGCTTTTGCAACTGCCACATATTTTGCCTCTGTTGTGGAAGTTGTTGGAACTTGCTATTTTCCTAATCTGCAAGAGACAACTATTGATCCAAGACTCATGAGATAGCCTAAATTTTACCCTCCATTTTATTTATCCCTAACAAAGTCTGAATCAGAATATGCAATCAGGTTAAATTTATCACCTTAGAGTACTTGATTCCAAAATCTTGAGTTCCTTTCAAGTATTTTAGAACTCTTTTTGTAGCGGACCAATGCCATTCATAGGGTTTTTGCATGAACCTAGAAATAATCCCAATAAAAATGAAATATTTGGTCTGGTGGTGGTAAGGAAGATAAGACTACCCACAAGTTGTATGTACTTGGTTGTATCCTCAAATTCATTCCCTTATTTTGATGTGAGTTTCAAATTCTGTTCCAAACAACATGTTGACGAAAGGGAATGGTCTATATTTTAACTATCTAATAACACTCTTCAACAATTTATTTCTTCATATAACAATGCGCATGATAACTATGTAGTAATTAAAAACACAAAATCCATCAAAATGCTCAATAGGCAATAACACATAATCATTAGAAACATTGTATTATTCCATGCATGGACACCAAATTATCATACTATTTAATATTCTATGTGATGCATGCTCTATAAAATTGTAAACTTTTTTCACCTTTTGGTGAGTGCACGAAGTTGGTGGACAATAAAGTGGCAACTGGGTGAGAAGGAACACGCACCTGCAGAAACGAGTGTGCGTTTCTAGGAATGCACATGTGTTCTTGATGTGACAGGTTCAAAAAAACCCAAACCTCCACTCAGTGATCCATGTAGGTGCATTCTCAGGAACACATGCACATTCATGAGAAACACATGTTCAGGAACGCGCATGCATTCCTAAAAAAATGAAATTAAAGTAACAATTGTGTGATTTAGGAAATATCACATGTTCCTAAAGCATGTGCACGTTATTAGGAACAAGAATGAATGTGTGTTCATGTTAACATAAAATATACCTCTTTCTCCCTCCCCCCCCTCTTCCCCCTTCTCCCCCTCGCCTTTCTTTCCCTCCCCCTCTACCC
>ML787162.1:163136-183292 GCA_009831015.1 Picea engelmannii
TACCACCTCAAATCCCATATGTTTGCTATTGACATGGGCGGCTGCGACATTGTGTTGGGCGCAGACTGGCTAAGGACTTTGGGTCCCATTCTCATGGATTTTCAGAACTTAACCATGCAATTCGACCAAGGAGGCCACCAATACAAATTTCAAGGCATCACTGCTGGTTCACCTGAGGTCATCAGTTCTCATCGCATGGAAAAACTGCTCAAAAAAGGTCATTCTGGTGTCATTGCCCAACTCCACACCATACAAGCCACAGAGACCCCACCAATGCCCCAAGACCTCCAAGACCTCCTTTCTAAACATCAAATAGTATTTTCCACTCCCCAAGGACTCCCTCCTTCCCGCGGTGTCCATGATCATTCCATTCCCCTTGTCCTAGGAAGCCTTCCCCCCAATATACGTCCATATCGCCACCCCTTTGCACAAAAAAATGAAATTGAAAAAATGGTCCAGGAACTCCTTCTTGTCGGAGTCATCCATCCTAGTATGAGCCCTTACTCCTCTTTGGTCGTCATGGTATTGAAGAAATAAGGTTCTTGGAGAATGTGTCCTGACTTCCGTGCTCTCAACAAACTAACCATCAGAGACAAATTTCCCATTCCTGTCATTGATGACCTCCTGGATGAATTGGGTGGCGCCAAATTCTTTACCAAACTTGATCTTCGCTCGGGCTATCACCAGATACGTATGAAAGAGGCCAACATTCCCAAGACAACCTTTCTCACTCATGAGGGCCACTACGAGTTTTTGGTCATGCCCTTTGGTTTGTGTAACGCCCCCTCCACCTTCCAGAGCCTCATGAACCATGTCTTCCTCCCTTTTCTCCGTCATTTTTGTCTTAGTTTTCTTTGATGATATCCTCATATATAGAAAAACCTAAACAAACCATATTACTCATGTGGATCAAGTTCTCCTCCTACTCTCTCAGCACCAACTTTTCCTAAAACATTTCAAATGTGCTTTTGGTGCCTCAAAAGTAGAATACTTGGGTCATCTTGTGGGAAAGGATGGCATTAGGGTGGACCCGAAAAAGATTGAAGCTATGCAAGACTGGTCGCAACCAAAGAATCTCAAAATATTGCGTGGATTTTTGAGCCTCACAGGGTATTATCGCAAGTTTGTTAAGAACTATGGAAAGATTGCAACACCTCTCATGGTTCTCCTCAAGAAGAACTCTTTCACTTGGATTCCAGTAGATGCTCAAGATTTTGAAACCTTGAAGACGGCCATGTGCACCACTCTGGTTCTGGCCCTTCCCGACTTCACCAAGACCTTTGTGTTGGAATGTGACGCCTCAGGGAAAGGAATTGACACTGTCCTTATGTAAGAGGGTTTCCTTTTGGCCTTCACTAGCAAGCAACTGTCTGAAAAGAATCTAGGAAAACCCATTTATGAAAAAGAAATATTGGCGATTCTGCATGCTGTTGATTTGTGGCGTCCGTATCTCTTGGGGAAACGCTTCCAAATTAAGACAGACCATCAAAGCCTCAAGTACTTTCTGGAACAACGCATTTCCTCCCAGGAACAACAAAAATGGGTGACTAAGCTCTTTGGATATGATTATGAGATCATTACAAGAAGGGAAAAGACAATGTCGTGGCGGATGCACTGTCCCAAAAATATGAAGACGAAGGATCCCTTTTTTCTCTTTCCTTCATTGTACCCGATTGGCTCCAAGCTGTGCGCCAGGAATGGCTTCAAGATCCCAAAAGTTTGCATCTGATACAACAATTGAAAAACAAGGCTCTGGCTCCCCTAGGGTACTCCTGGCTCCAGGATGATATTTGATACAAAGGTCGCTTGTATTTAAGTAAACAATCCAAGCTCAAATCCATGGTGCTTTATGAGATTCATGCTACACCCACAACGGGGCACTCAGGGTTCACCAAAACATGTGACCGAGTCAAACGTTCTTTTTTCTGGGATGGTATGAAACAGGACATCCATAAGTTTGTCGCTGAATTTGAGGTGTGTCAACCCAACAAGGGAGAAACAGTCAAATCTCCAGGCACCCTCCAACCGCTTCTGATTCCCCCTGCTATTTGGAAGGATATCTCTATGGATTTTATTACAGGCTTACCCAAATCGGGGAATAAATCAGTCATAATGGTGGTGGTGGATCGCCTTTCCAAGTATGCTAATTTTTGTGCTCTTCCCCACCCATTTACTACATCCATGGTGGCTCAAATTTTCATGGACCAGGTCTTCAAGCTGCATGGCATGCCACACTCTATTGTTTTCGATCGAGACGCAACTTTCACAAGCAATTTTTGGCAAGAATTATTTAAGCTACAAGGCACACAATTGCATCTCATCTCATCTTATCATCCCCAAACGGATGGTCAAATGGAAGTTGTCAACAAGTGTTTGGAAACATATCTGAGGTGCTTTGCCTCTGAAAAACAACACCAGTGGGCTCAATGGTTACCCCTCGCCGAATGGTGGTTCAACACTACATACCATACAGCCACTCGCATGAATCCTTTTGAAGCAGTATATGGACAAATGCCACCTTCAGTTCTCTCATACTTACCGGGTACCTCGAAGGTCCAGGCGGTTGACCACACACTTACAGTCCGAGAGGATATCCTTCATACCCTTAAAGAGAACTTGGTCATGGCACATAATATAATGAAGCAGCAAGCAGATCAAGGTCGCTCTGAATGTCAATTTGCAGAAGGGGATTAGGTGTTTATGAGACTGCAACCATATAAGAAAACTTCCCTCAAGGCCGAGCATTGTCAGAAGCTAGTACCCAAATTCTATGGCCCTTACACAGTTCTCAAGCATGTAGGACAAGTCTCATATCAGTTAGCTCTACCCAGTCAGTCGAAGCTACATCTTGTTTTTCATGTTTCATGCTTGAAGAAGGTGATTGGAACCAAGTGCCAAATTCAAACCAACCTTCCAGAGTTAGCTGAAGAAGGATCCATTTGGATACAACCAGAAGCAGTTTTGGACCAGCGTGAGCGTCGCCTGCGTCAGAGAACCATCAAGGAAGTGCTAGTACAGTGGAAAGATATGACTTCAGCAGATGCCACTTGGGAACTATCTACCATTCTGCAACAATTTCCACATCTCAAGCCTTGAGGACAAGGCTGTTTTTAAGGGGGTGGACATGTTAAGGTCCTAACCCGCACATAGGTAGATCAATGTATTCAGATGTAATAAAGGTCAATATTAATAAGGCCTTTCAATAAAATAGAATAAGGCAGATGTAAGAAGACCTAATAGAAGATTTCGCTTCTAGAAGGGTCTTCCTCTAGATGCTTCTCTTAATAGACATATTTAGTATAAATAAGGGGCGAGGGTATGAGAACCCTATCTTGGAGATTATTGTAACAAAGTGCTTCTCAACTAGAGGTTGTCCCCTCGAAGAGGCCTGTGAACATTGCTTTCTGAATCAAAGTGTTTTTTCTATTGCTATTTCGTATATCATTACTGTGTATTGTGAAGATTATGCTGGATTTTTTACTATTATTCTGCCATTTCTAGCATTTTATTTCTGTTCTGCATATTTTATATATCTGATATCTTGCACTTCAATACCATTGACAGGGCTACTGCCACTAGTAGGCGTCCATAGCCTCGACATGGATGTCATTTAACCCACTCTAGTACCTCTATCCTGTCCCAGAGTCATCCATTCATGATAAAAACATCTTCACACTTGATCAAATTAAAGGACATACCTGAGGATATTCTTAAACCCGACATTGCTTCACTGCCAACAGGCCTGTTTAATACCTTGACAAAGTTGCCTTGGTATCATGTGTTCATTTACCCGCTGCCAACAGAACTGTTCAGTGTCCCGACGGGTTTACATACAATTCACACACATTATAATGCTTCTAACTCCCTAAAATTTGTTTATAAATTTCTAGAAACTTCATGATATTTAAGAGAGCGGGGTGATACTGAAGATCTCATAGTTTGGTAATGAAAAGATTGATCATTTAAGAATCATTTTCTATTCTGATGACTTTCATCATGATTTGGACAATTATATTTATGTTAAGAAATCATATCTGGGATGGGGAAGCACTATGAGTTGTTCTCATTAAAACAAGGATGACGTTAGAAGTTTTTTAAGGATAATCGTGTTTTCCTGTGATTTTAATGAGAAACGAGGAACAATAACTGGACAAAAAATTACTTCCATTGATCTGAGTTTAGCATTATTGTTCAGGTGATTGAATTGTTATTAATAGCTGCTAATAAATAAAAATTTTGATTCCCTTCAATAATGAATGGTGGTCCCTAAATAATCATCTAGAAAACAAATCAAAATCAAACAAAATAAAAAGAACCAAAATAAAAAACAGAAAAGAAAATAAAAAAATATTTACAAAGGGTTAAACTTGATTTACTTAGGTGAAGTATCTTTTAAGAGTGACTAAAAGAAAATAGAAAACTCCTTATTAATATGAGTGCGGTCCTACTAGTGACACCTTGGGTCGGGGTTGAATCAACAGTTCAAATTTACTTGTCTCTTTACTTTCCATTTAAATTTTCATGATGATACTACGTTTTTTAACAGAAATATTCAATGAAAGCCAGAGAGAAAAGGATTAAAGTGGACTTCCCTGACAACATTCATGTTATGGTTCTCTTGGTGTACCCACTTGTGTTCATAACTGCATTATTACAAAGAGAAACTGTGAGAAATAAAACTAAAGGAAACCTACTCTAACTACTAAATAGATCAAAACGCTAAGTAAAATCGTATTTCCAGTGCAACCACAAGACCATCTTCAATCCTGCAAGGCATAGAAAGTCAAAAATCAGAATAAAAGAATGTAGTATTTGTAGATACAAAAGAAACATGTCATGCTTACCTCCTATATATTCATTTAAAAACAAAGCAAGCACAACCTTACCATTCTTTTGAAACTTCATTATATATGAATCCTCCAACCATTCTGCAATCTTGTCGTGATATGGGTCTGTTAGCGATATTTCTTGTAAGGGGGGTTAGAATGTGAAGGAGTGGGTGAAAAACCCATCTATTATAAGCTCGGGGCGCAAGTGCGCTTGTGATTAAGCGGTCAACAAATTTGGATGACAGATATTCGCGCGTTCAGATCAACGACGTACATGGGATTCTGGAGCCCCCCTGCCTTTCTACCTTTAAGTGGAGGGGGGGGGGGTCCGGAATCGAAGGTGCATCTCTCCGACGACTGCGATCGAAGCGTCCAGATCAACGGTGCACAGGGTGATTCCGGACCCCCCCGCCTTTCTACCTGTAAGCGGAGGGGGGGGGGTCTGGAATCAAAGGCGCATCTCTCCGATGGCTACGATCGAAGTGCCTGGATCAACATCGCACAGGGTGATTCAGACACCATCTGTCTTTCTGCATTTAAATAAGCACGGGCCCCCCTCGTCTTGTCGTGTCATCTGTCCATCTCCCCTCTTCTGGTCCGTGTGGTCCCCTTCCCATCTCATCATACACTCACCGTCTTCCATCTGTCTCAGTCCTTTCCACGCCAGCCTCCCATTAAAAGCATACCCATGATATCTCATCTCCTGCCCCCTTCGCTTATCGCCTTCCGTCATGTGTCTTCCCCTGTCATCCCTCTCACACCTCGTCACTTCCTATCACACCCTCATAGTTTTGGTGCCACCACTCCCGTTATGCGCCCCATCCTTCACGCCAGCCTCCATGCCTATTCATCAGGCCGTTTAGTTGATCCAGGTGGCAGCGCAGAGGGTCTTCCACGTCCCAAAGGTGCCGAGTTGGCCGGGCCATCCTCAATCCCAATAAAGCAGTTATTGAAGTAGTTGGTGATGGTTAGACATCACCTCTGCCATAATGGGAAAGTCTGGCAACCAATTAAAGGCACGTCGCTTCGCCCATGGGACTGTCCGGAGTTCGATTGCATTTGCCGTAGTTTCACGATCATTCAGAGACGGCAGCCGCAGATTGTCAAAAGCCATGCAAACGCAATGTGTTTAATATAGCGTCTCGATTTTGTTGTTGTTGTTTTATTTAGTATATGAAGGTGTTTTCTCCATTTTTGTATCTATCGATGGTTGAGCAGTGCTCCCGGTTGTAAAACTTTAACGAAGCACTGTTATTCTGGTTACACAAAGACTTTTGAGACTTCTTGCCTTATGAATGTCAGTTTCTTTCACATCTCTGTTTACACTGTGTTAGAACAGCTCGAAATTGGAGGATCCAGTTGAGTTGTAGTTGTTATAGGATGATGTAGGTTGGATCACTATAGCAGTTATGTTGTTTCTAATCAGCTCTTGTGATTTTCCCAATGCTGAGTGACTTGGAATTGGAGGATCCAGTCAAGTCCCCTTTTCAGTTTCTTGAGACCCTGAACCAAGAGGATCTTGCGTTCAGAGTTTTTCTTCTGCAAACCGCTGAAAGCCTATTGCCCAAAGTCGTTTGTTCACCCTTCTTACCAAGCCTTCCACCTGCTCATCTTTTAATCAACTCACTGGCTGAAGTTAGATCAAGACCTCCTTTGTTCTTTACATACCGGATCCAGTCTCTGAGTTAGAGTGAAGTCTCGTCGAGTATTCACCACCATTTGATCACCCCTTTATAAATAAATCGTGACATTAAACTGATGGGTGTCGGTCTCTGCTCCTGCAAGAAATCCAGGAGTAACTTCCGACGCTAACATTTCTGGCGCCGTTGCCGGGGATGAAGTTGAATATTTTCCCCAGGATTGAACGACAACGATTAGATGATTCTGAAGGTGCATTATATATAAGAACTATTGAGATTGCTATTGTGTACCTGGCGACTCCATTGTGACGACTCCACTGGAGCGAACCCGCTGTTTTAATTGTGGCGTCCATAGGTAGACATACGCGGTCACATCCACAGCTGCCTCTAGCTACGACCGTAACTGATCCAGAGGTGGTTCTCAGAAAAGGAAAGGCCCCTGAAGAAGAAGCTTCCACCACCAAAACAAGTAATCCGCCATTTCCTGCTGTAAGAACTCCTTTTTCTCCTCCTCAGTTTCTTGATAGACCTCCTTCAGAGGTTTCGCGTTCCCTGAATTTTGGGAGTGTTCCTGCTGAGTTTTCCCCTCTTGGTCTGGGACTAGAGGAAGAAATCCTTGTCACTCCCCTCTCCTTTGAAGTTGTTTCTCGGTGAAGACCCATGACTACAGAGGATTTCCCCACTCCTGCACAAAGAGGAGCGCCTGTTGACTTGAGTTCATTAGCCTTCTCCTTAAATCCTCTCTTGTTTCCCACTCCACTTCAAGACTCATTCCCAGTAGCCCCTTCGCGAACTCCTTCTCCTCCTAGCTCTCCTCAACCTAATATTCCTATGGCTGGTGCTAATCCCCCTCTGAATAGAATGGACGCCATAGTTGCTGCCAGATATGCTCCCTTAGTCCTACCCCATCCCATGAATCCCCTCCCTGCTGGAGACTATTTGAAATACATGCCCAAGTTCACTGGAGAAGGGGACATAACTGCAGAAGAGCACTTAGCTACTTTCTACAGTTACGCAGACAACCTAAACATTGAAAATGAAGATGTATGGATGAGGGTCTTCGCCTAGAGCCTGGACGATGAGGTAAGGAAATGGTTCAGGGGACTGGCCCCTGGATCTATTGCTGGAATTGAAGCCCTGGATGATGTTTTCCTGAGGCAGTGGGGAGATAGGAAATATTTCATGTATTACATGACAGAGTTTGGTTCATTGAAGAAAATGGAGGGAGAATCTGTCACTGACTTCTCCAAAAGATTCAATAATATGTATAACAAGATTCCTGTAGAGATAAAGCCCTCAGAATCCTCTGCCCAAATTTCCTATGCTGGTGCATTCGACCCCGATTTCTGTCTCCTATTGAGAGAAAGAAGAGCCACCTCCTTAGCTCAAATGCAAGATGCGACCATAGAAGTAGAATATAACATATTGGCAGCTGACAGACTGAGGAACAAGGCCGACGTAGACAGAAGAAAGGGAAAGTCCGAAGCCTCAACTTCCGGCCCATCATTACCCCACCCTCAAGTGGATGAACTGACCAAGATGATGAAGTTTCTGTTTGAAGAGATGGAGAGACTAAAGGTGGATAGGAAGAAAATGAGCAAGGGCCCTCAGAGCACTGAAATAAAAGGGGGTTTCAGGAGGCCAAACAATATCGCTCCCCCGACTATGCACAGAGAAAGGGGAAGAGACAGAGAAGACCAAAGGATTCAGGCCCCCTTACAGAACAATTTTGTGGCCAAAGATGAAGAAAGGGAAACAGACGAGCTTGAGCCTAAGATCCATTGCTTCAGAGAGACTCCCCCTTTTCCTCATCTGACTCAATCATCTTACGAGGAGTCTCTCATGAACAATCAGCTAAATGAATTGAGAAAATGAGACAAGGTTAGCGGCGGCTGAGGCAGGTATAACCTAAGGTCCGACAAAAAGACATCAACACCTGATATTCCTGAGCAGTCCACTAGAACAGAGAAGCCTGATAATGAAGTAGCAGACAGTCATAGAGGTAAGAAGGCTCATCCCCTCTCTCCCATTGTCCACAATCATGTTCCTGAAATTAGAGAAATCCCAAAGCTTGCATCTTCTTTTAATTTCGAACATGAGATTCAAAAGATCAAAATCCCTATGCCCCTCACTGAGCTAATCAAACATGAAGAATTCAAAAAGTGATTCTCTGAGCTTTTGCAGTCTGAAGCCTCATCCCCTCCCGTAGACTCCATAAACCTCCAAGATGAAAGGCCAAAAGTTGTCCTAGGTCCCATGGTAGAAGATAGAGATGATTCATCCCCTCCTTTCTACACGTCCCTGAACATACATGATAAAGTGCTCCACAACTGCTTGATGGACTCAGGGGCTTCTCAAAACCTCATTCCCAAAACTGTCATGGAAGAGCTAGGACTAGAAGTCATCCGAGCCTATCATGACCTCTATTCTTTCGACTCCAGGAGAGTTCAGTGTCTTGGAGTTATTAAGGATCTAGTTGTGACTCTTTTTCAACTGCCCATGAAAAGTGTGGTCATGGATATTGTAGTGGCCGATGTTCCCCCCAAGTTCGGTATGTTGTTATCAAGATATTGGATAAAAAGACTGGGGGGAACCTTGCAAATGGACCTCACATATGCTACTATCCCAGTGTTTGGAGGAGAACATAGAAGACTATATAGGGAAGCCCAACTGGCCTACATAATTAGTGATGAAGCCAACCCTACCAATCATCCTATTTTTTCCTTGGACACTGATTTAGGCTCCAGTTTACTACATCTCACCCATGCCCCCGAGTCTCCTCTCGAACTCAGAAAGAAACCTACTGTTTTCCATGCATTTCCCCCCTGCATCACCCCAATCTGGAAAATGTTTTTTGATGGAGTCTGTTCCCGAGAAGGTGCTGGAGCTGGGGTGGTTTTTGTGTCACTTGCTCAGGAAACCACATCCCTGTCCTATAAGCTGGAATTCAAAACCACTAACAATGTGGTAGAGTATGAAGCTCTTATCCTAGGATTAAGAGCCGCAAGGGAAATGGGAATTCAAGAGGTAGCAATGTTCGGAGATGCCGAATTGGTAGTCCAACAGATCAGAAGCGCTTATCAGGCCAAGCATCCCCGACTCAGGAGTTATAGAAATGAGGTATGGGACCTTATTGACAGTTTCTTCTCAGCGTTTAACATTTCCTTCATCCCAAGAGAGGAGAACACAGTGGCAGATTCCTTGGCTACATCAGCGAGCAATTTCAAAGTACCCCTGCCGCCCAAGCTTAGGTATGATGTGGAAGTAAAATATAGGCCCTCCATACCTGACAATGTCAAGCATTGGAAGGTGTTTGAGGATGATCTTGAGATCAAGAAGTTCTTGGAGACTATCGAAGAGTTTTCAGAGATGCATATTGACCAAGATTCCATCTCTGAGGAAAGGTTGGATGGGGGTAAGCTGCTGAGTAGAATAGCAAAGCATGACATTATTCAACTGCCTAGCAATCACATTCCGAGGGGACTAGTCCCATTAGAGAGGTTGTTCGATGGGAATGACGTGGCAATAAAGGGGAGAGTTTCAGGTGATGATGATGACACAGCTGAGTGCAACATTGGCACACCAGAGGAGCCTAAGTTTGCCAAGCTGTCAAGGAGTTTGACCAAGGAACAGAGGGTTGAATATACCGAGTTGCTGAGAGAATTTTCTGATGTGTTTGCATGGACCTACGAAGACCTCAAGACGTATGAAACATCGGTCATTGAGCACAAGATCCCACTGAAAGAAGAGGCTAAGCCATTCAAGCAGAAGCTGAGGCGGATAAATCTAATGTTGCTACCTGTCATGGACAAAGAAGTGAAGAAGCTGCTAGATGCCCAAATCATTGTCCCCTTGAGATATTCCGATTGGGTGGCCAATTTGGTCCCGGTAAGGAAGAAAAGCAGGGAAATCAGACTCTGTGTTGATTTCAGGAACCTGAATAGGAGCTCAAGGAAAGACAATTATCCCCTGCCCAACATGGAGCACATATTGCAGAAGGTCACTGGTGCATCTAGAATATCCATGATTGATGGCTTCTCTGGTTATAATCAGATATCAATCATGCCTGAGGATAGGGAAAAAATGACCTTCACCACTCCTTGGGGCACATTCATGTTGTTAAGAACCAAACATATGTTAAGAACCAAACATCAATATAGCATATAAAAACCTCAGGAAAAGTACTCAATGACTTGAAAAAGAGATAATTTCAGATAATAAGCCTCTTTGAGGGGGAAACCTCCTTTTACCCCACTTAAATGTTCAAGTACAAGATGATTCAAAATGAAAATGTCTCCTTGGTATATATAGGAGACTAGGAGGTATAATTACAAATAATGGCTTAAAGCCGACATAATTAAAATAACATTACTAATCTAAATTACAACTAATGGCCTAAATCCGACATAAATAAAATAACATTACTAATCTAATATGCCCCAATTAAGGGGTAATGAGCCAATATTAGGGCCTAACACATGTATTCCAAAATTCCTTTCGGACTGATGAATGCAGGAGCAACATTTCAGCGAGCCATGGACATAGCCTTCATCGAGGAGAAGGACCAGTTCGTGGTAATCTATCTAGATGACATAATGGTCTTCTCCAGGATAGACAAGGAGCACTACTACCATTTGAAGAGGATTTTCCTGAAGTGTCGAAGGTTTGGCCTATCCTTAAACCCCAAGAAATTTTTGTTCGCTATGAAGGAAGGGAAGCTATTAGGCCATATAGTGTCAGTCGAGGGAGTAAGGATTGACCCTGGAAGTGTAGAAGCACTTCAGGCCCTATCACTTCCCAGATCTAAGAAGGAAGTGCAGGCCTTTTTGGGGAAGATAAATTTTCTGAGGAGATTTGTCTCAAATTTTGCTGAGTTGGTGAAACACATCACAACCATGCTCAAGAAGGGAAATGAAGTGAGATGGACTACTCAACCCAGGGAATCTTTTGTCCAAATAAATAAGGCATTGACTGAGGCACCTGTGCTAATCAGTCTTGATTATTCTAAAGATTTCCTGATTTTTTCTT
Source organism: Picea engelmannii (assembly GCA_009831015.1). Classification (NCBI taxonomy): domain Eukaryota; kingdom Viridiplantae; phylum Streptophyta; class Pinopsida; order Pinales; family Pinaceae; genus Picea; species Picea engelmannii. Next base: position 174,634 of record ML787162.1, read on the forward strand.
TTGCTTCTTGTGATACAGTAGTAGCAGTCTTGTTGCAGAAAAATGAGCAAGGGAAAGAGCAACCTATTGCCTTCTTTAGCAAGGCATTAAGAGATGAAAAACTCTGGTACGAGATCATGGAGAAGCAGACTTATGCCTTGGTGAAAGCCCTCAAAGCTTTCAGAGTCTATGTCTTGCACTCAAAGATCACCACGTACGTTCCTTTTGTCTCTGTGAAGGACATCCCCGTACAACCCGACATAGACGAGAGAAGAGGCAAATGGATTTCCAAGATCCTGGAATTTGATCTGGAGGTTAAGCCCACCAAATTGATAAAGGGGCAGGGTTTAGCCAAGTTGCTGGCCAAATCCAATTGCAGAGCCTTGGGAATTAACTTCATCAATGAGCAAGCTAAGTCATCCGACGAGTAGTTCCAGAGTGCCCTATTGCTAGAAGCATGTGCCTGGTACAAGGATATCTTGAATTTTCTGCAAGAATTGAGGCCTCCTGATGGAATGGAAAAGAGCAAGGCGAGAGATTTAAAGCTCAAAGCGGTAAGATATTGCCTCATCGACCAAACCTTGTACTGGAAATACCCTTTAGGGGTATTCTTAAGGTGCCTAGGCCCACAAGAAGCTCAACAGGTTACGTTTGATTTCCGTAGTGGCCTGCATGGGGGTCATCATTTATGGAAGACCACAGCCCATAAGATCCTCTGAGATGGGTATTACTGGCCCACGTTATTCCCTGATGTATGCAGAGAAATCAGATCTTGCATCAAATGCCAGAAGTTCTCAGGTAAGCAACAACTCAAACCTTTGCCATTAAAGCCTGTAGTGGTTTCAGCACCCTTTCAGCAGTGGGGATTGGACTTCATTGGGGAGATTCATCCTCCCTCAAGTGGCCAGCACAAATGGATCCTCACTGCAACATATTATTTTACCAAGTGGATAGAGGCTGTTCCCACCAGGAGCACTTCCCACAAAGTAATTATCAGCCTCCTGGAGGATATCATAGCTAGATTCGGCTGCCCTAGAAGAATTGTCACTGATAACGCCACCTCCTTCAAGTCTGAGCCTCTGTTCAAGTTCTGTGAACAATTTGAGATTTCACTAATTCACTCTACCCCCTATTATCCTCAGGGAAATGGACTGGCAGAGTCCTCCAATAAAAGCCTGATCAAGCTCATTAAGAAATTACTGGAAGACAATAAAAGGGCCTGGGATTCGAAGCTTAAATTTCCTCTATGGACTGATCAGGTGACAACCAAGAAGTCCCTGGGCGTCTCACCTTTCCAACTTGTTTACGGAACAGAGGCCATTTTCCCTACTCAGCTCGCCTTATCTGTGGAAAAATTCCTCCAGGACCTTGAAGGAGAGCCTGACAATATGGTCAGAAGGATTCATCAAATGGTGGAAGTGCAGTAGATTAGAGAGCAGGTCATGAATAGGGCTTACGATCATCAGCAGAAGATCAAGCAGGCTTTCGACAGGAAGGGCAGAAAGAAAAAATTCGAGCAGGGTGATCTGGTGCTCAAATGGGATGCACCCATGCAGGACAGGGGCAAGCACAGTAAGTTTGATGCCCTCTGGTTTGGGCCTTTCAATATCCTTGAGGCATTTTCGAACAACACTTACAGGTTACAGGATCTGGAAGGCGAAGAAGTTTTTGGTGGCCCAGTGAATGGGCATTTCTTTAAAAAATGTTTTTTGTGAGCCGCAGTCGGCTCTTTTGTTTTTATAAATATTGTTTTTGTTTTCAGCTTAATAAATGACTCCATAGCCCAATAACAAGGCACTAAATCTACAAAAGTGTTCTTAGAGCATCACAGGGATGACTCTATCCCCCATGGAGCCAAATGTTAGCGATATTTCTTGTAAGGGGGGTTAGAATGCGACGGAGTGGGTGAAAAACCCATTTATTATAAGCTCGGGGCGCAAGTGCGCTTGTGATTAAGAAGTCAACAAATTTGGACGATAGATATTCGCGCGTCCAGATCAACGGCGTACATGGGATTCCAGATCCCCCCCGCCTTTCTACCTTTAAGTGGAGGGGGGGGTCCGGAATCGAAGGCGCATCTCTCCGACGGCTGCGATCGAAGCGCTCGGATCAATAGTGCACAGGGTGATTCCGGACCCCCCCGCCTTTCTACCTTTAAGTGGAGGGGGGGGGTCCGGAATCGAAGGTGCATCTCTCCGATGGCTGCGATCGAAGTGATCAGATCAACGACGCACAGGGTGATTCAGACACCATCTGTCTTTTTGTGTTTAAATCAACATGGGGCCCCCTCGTCTTGTCGTGTCATCTGTCCATATCCCCTCTTCTGGTCCATGTGGTCCCCTTCCCATCTCATCATACACTCACCATCTGCCATCTGTCTTGTTCGTTTCCACGTCAACCTCCCATTAAAAGCGTACCGATGATATCTCATCTCCTGCCCCCTTCGCTTATCACCTTCCGTCATGTGTCTTCCCCTGTCATCCCTCTCACACCTCGTCACTTCCTATCACACCCTCATAGTTTTGATGCCACCGCTCCCATTATGCACCCCATCCTTCGTGCCGGTCTCCATGCCTATTCATCAGGTTGTTCAGTTGATCCAGGTGGCAGCGCGGAGGGTCTTCCACGTCCCAAAGGTGCTGAGTTGGTCGGGCCATCCTCAATCCCAATAAATCAGTTATTGAAGTAGTTGGTGATGGTTAGACATCGCCTCCACCATAATGGGAAAGTCCGGCGACGAATTAAAGGCACGTCGTTTCGCCCATGGGACTGTCAGGAGTTCGATTGCGTCTGCCGTAGTTGCACGATCATTTAGAGACGGCAGCCGCAGATTTTCAAAAGCCATGCAGACGCAATGTGTTTAATACAACGTCTTGATTTTGTTGCTGTTGTTTTCTTTAGTATATGAAGGTGTTTTCGCCATTTTTGTATCTATCGATGGTTGAGCAGTGCTCCCGGTTGTAAAACTTTAACGAAGCACTGTTATTCTGCTTACGCAAAGAATTTTGAGACTTATTTCCTTATGAATGTCAGTTTCTTTCACATCTCTGTTTACACTGTGTTAGAACAACTCGGAATTGGAGGATCCAGTCGAGTTGTAGCTGTTATAGGATGATGTAGGTTGGATCACTGTAGCAGTTATGTTGTTTCTAATCAGTTCTTGTGATTTTCCCAACGCTGAGTGACTTGGAATTGGAGGATCCAGTCAAGTCCCCTCTTCAGTTTCTTGAGACCCTGAACCAAGAGGATCTTGCGTTCAGAGTTTTTCTTCCGCAAACCGCTGAAAGCCTATTTCCCAAAGTTGTTTGTTCACCCTTCTTACCAAGTCTTCCACCTTCTCATCTTTTAATCAACTCACTGGCTGAAATTAGATCAAGACCTCCTTTGTTCTTTACATACCAGATCCAGTCTCTGAGTTAGAGTGAAGTCTCGTCGAGTATTCACCACCATTTGATCACCCCTTTATAAATAAATCGTGACATTAAACTGATGGGTGTCGGGCTCTGCTCCTGCAATCAATCCAGGAGTGACTTCCGATGCTAACAGGGTCATAATGGCATGGAAGAGTGTAAGTAAGTTTGGAAGACTTGTCAATATTATGGGGACCTGACATAACCATCAACCAAGGCCAAAGTGCCCCATCCTCCTAACAATTCTCCAAGCATTCATTGATTTCTTCACATGGATGATCTAAAAGAAATATGTCATGCTTACTTCCTAGATATTTAGGTAGAAACAAAGTAAGAACTACTTTAGCTTTATTATGAAAAAAAATTAGATACGTATCTTCAAGCCATTCTAAGATCCTATCATAAAAATTAAGATGCAAACTATGACTTTGATGATATGAATATATCAATGGGGAACACATCATAAGAGGATTCATGATATCAATTAGATCATTGGTTCGAACGCTTCCTTTGATGAGATTGATCGTTTCAAAATGTGAAGTATAAACATTAAAATTCGAACTAACCAAAGAAAGAATATGCAATGTAGAATGTTTGATCTCCATAAGAGACAATGCATTATCTTTTTCAAAAATAAATTGTGTAAAATCATCTCACAACATGTTTTTTTCCCATGTGAGTGATGAAAGTGAAAGAGTGTCAAATCCGACTTAAAAAATGTTATGTATGGAATTAATTTCACCAAATCTTGGCATATCGAAAAGATCTGATTGTTATGGAAAAGAGTAAGATACCGTGGGTAAGGTATCATGCCCATCATAATCTAAAAAGAGATCAGGATACAAAGAGTAAAAGGAATTAGAAATGAGCACATGAAAAGAATCTCTTGAGCTATGATATTTAGCAATGGTATTCTCAGGACATTCTTCTTCACTTTCCTTAAAACTTTCACTCTGTTTTGGTGATAAATTCTTCAACATAATATGATCATCTAAATTTGCCTTCTGTATGATAGATAATTCAAAACTTTCATGATGAACATCTAATCTTTCATGTGGATAAGGTATGATTTGTGGATGAAGGTTTAAGGTTTCTTCTTCAAATTGCATATTTACATCTCTAATCAGTTTCATAGGAATGTTAGAATGCTTAAAATGATTTTCATCACCTAATTGTTCTTCAATAACTGAATTTAAGTACTGATTAGAGCAAGAGTTCGAAGAATATGGATATTCACCTTGACCCAACATCAAATCTTCTTCCACGATGGTCGAGGACTGAATATACAATGATTCAAAGGAAAAACAAGTTTGATTGTCAGCAAGAACCTTTTCAATAGATTCTACCTTCCTTGCTTGTTCAAAATTTTCAGATGGATTCTTCTCATCCTACAAACAAAATTCTTTTCACAATTGAGTGATAGGATTTGTAACTGGTTCATCATTCGCCATTGAATATGACTGGATGAAAGGGATACAAGCATCATAGAGGATATTTAGTACAAATGACATATCATCAAGATTAAATTTACAGAGAACGTGATGGATTCTTGTTGAAAATCCTTCTGGAGATGAATTTTCATTGATTAACAAAGTATGAAATTCTTTACATAATTGATTGTAATCATAGATTTCAAAAGCATCTAAAAATTCCTCTACAAATTGAAACCAATAAAAAATGTGATATGATGGAAAAGACTCAAACCAATGTTTAATCCGACCCCTAAAAGTAAAAGCGAACAATCTGCATAAAACCTTTAAATAAAAAATATCATGTTTGATGCATTTGCACCAAAACTTGTTAATATGGTCTTTAGCAGATACATCCCCCTCCACCATCAAAGGTGAGTTTGGACAAGCGAGAGACTGTCTCGTTGGGAATATCAGGTAATGAGAAGTGGAAAGCATATTCCAACACAGTGATTTGGGAAGCCATGGGGAATTAAATACATTCAAAACAAAGACTCCTGCAAGGCCAACTTGTCAGTCTGGCATGCCTTCTAATGCATTTCAATATGACACAGAAGAAGAATTTATAAATCTAGAATTATGACAGGTTGAGGGGTAAAACATTTAATCATTAAATTTACTCAACCCTCCTTCTAGTGCCATTTGTTGATGGGCGTAAATGACACACCGTCAATTGGAAGGTCAAATCTGGATCGGGGTTGTCTAATTAACCCAATCTGTTTGGAATGAAATGAACCGATGGGTTTAATGGCTCCGTTGGCCAACTAAAGTCCTAAAAATGATAAAAGAAATAAATTAATCTAAGGCTATGATACTAAGAATATAAGTTTACTAATTACAGGTGTTCAAATGGAAACATAAATATGTACACATGATTTTAAAAAGTGTATATACAGCTTGCAAGGTTTACTTGAAATATTGCGAAGTGAATGTTCTTACAAGTGTTTCTAAAAGAGATAAATAAATCACATACATTTTTCTATTTTTTTTTGAATGTTTAAAGATTTAAAACTAATAAATACTAAACAAATACAACTGAAACAATGATACATAAATAGTCAAAGCTAATTCATGCGATCATCATTTCATTAATAAATAATTCAACTAAATAACACACAAACTAACCTGTAACTAATCGATTAAACTGAGTTTATCTTCCTGTGTTGTTTGAGCTCCTAATTTCCCTGCATGTAAGGGAAACCTGTGACATAACAGTACTAGTACTTCCATAATAAATTCCAAGAAGTGTTTGATGTGTTGGAGCAAGATTATAACAACATAATGATAACTGTAAAAATCTTGTGACCTTATGATAATCAATGAATTAGAATGAAACTCAACTCAACTCAAAGTATTAATATTATCCATCATTTAATATCTATAATAAATCAATAATAATCAAATGACAGATTGATCACAGATTCAAAATGGAATAACAAATTATGGACAACATCTAAATACTTAACAATATGAAACACCATATGCATGACAAGGCTAAAGCTGCATCAGACATAATAATATCTCATAAAACCGAGGTAAAAGAGGAACACAATGGAACAAACATCACACAGGTCTAAAGCCAATGGTAAGTTGCTTCCCCATATCAGTTCTCAAAATCACATATCCATACTGTGTCCCAACAAAAGTTCCTTTACTACTAAGAACAATTACTATTTAAACTAGTCTTGGATTAGCAAACTCTTATCATGCAAGATAGAGTGTAATCCCAAAATAATAGATTGTTTTACAAAAATAGTACAATCAAGAAACTATTCCTGTAGGAGTTTGTTTATCAAAATTTATTACATAATGAAAAAGTTTTATGAAACAAAAAGGAAACTAGTAAACTATACAGCGTATAATCCAAGATGGATTATCCTTGTGAATAACACCACAATTATTATTTTCCTGTAGATGACAAAACAAAATTGATATTTAGAAAATAATACAAACTAACATTTAGAAATAGATAAGCTACAGGATTACGTAGCTAGTCTAAAATAGTAAAAAATAAAATCTATCTATTTTATTTTTAAAACAGAATAAAAAAAAACAACTATTTATTATTTCAGCAATTTTCCAAAGAGGCATATAATAAATCTGAATTTATAACAGTGAAATTTGTTGATTTTTTTTTTTCAAATGATCATATTATTAGACAGCTCAATTCTATTGTTTGCAAAATTTTAGTTTGAATTGATCTATTCCTTATTCCTGCAATTTTTTATAACCATTGATTTGTTAATGAAACCCTGATTCAGTTCAACAGTAGGAGCATGATAAACCCTCTTCTTCAATACATTTATCACCTCCTCTAACGATTTTCTGGGTATGAAATTATATTGAGGCTTTTTGCTAGTTTGGTTCAATGGACGCATGGTATTCATGTGGATCATCACACAGGTCTTTGATAGCAGGTTTTAGCCTCTGTCTGTGATAGAACTCATCCATTTTCTGCGGATCTTCAAATCCACAAAAAGGAAAGGGGGAAATTAAAAAAACTCAGACGAAATAGATTTTCTGAGAAAATGCTATCCAGAAAATGAAACATACCTCTGAAATAGATTCATTTCTGAAGAATCTTCTAGCGTGGAAGGTAAAGGACCCCATTTCCGAAATGGGTTTTAAACGGTTTGGTCAAATTCGTAACCGTTTTCTCAGAAATCCTCCCGCAAAAACATGTCTTTGTTACACACTTACGGATTTGAACTCTTCTCTGTAATCACGAATGTGTAAAAACTCAGGGTTGTTCGGATCTACACTACTACATGAGCCACATGTGTTATCACACAAACACAATAGATACCACAAGAGGGAGGCTTCATCTTCCAATAGACAAATGATAAGGAGAGGTCCACGAAAACCGAAACGACCCAATACCTATGAACTTGGGAGGCTGTCATGTTTGATAATTTAAGTTTAGAGTAACAGAAAACCAGAGGACATGCAGGCTTATAAACCATTATGCACAATGAGGATTAAACCCCAACCATTATCTGCTCCCTATTTGAGTAATGAATGAAAAACTTAAACGTACAGGACAACTAGATGTTGTGTAATTGTGAGTACATTAGTCCATGTATCAGGTGATATGAAAGCGATATGACTGCAAAGACCATGAAACATGTTTCAAATGTTAATCCAAGGTTCAACGCGATTAGGGATGTCAACTATTAAAACCATAAAATCAACCATAGATAATCCCATAATGCATAAAATTGTGGCAATGGATTGATCAATAGGCTTATAAAACTTAAAACTTATAAACATGTAGGTCCCCTTAAGGTGTAATCTCTTTGGTAAAAGAAGAAATCACAAACTACACAATGATTACCCAAGCCAAGTTTTGTTTCAATTTCATGCTTGCAGTCATGAAATTTAAACAAATCAAATGAAAATTTAAACGAAAAAACTCATATAATGAGCTAGCCCAATAAATCTCCTTGAAGCCAAAAGACAGAATCATTTATAAACGTAAGGAGGAGGCAACTACAACAAGATTTTATCTCTTTATGATGACTTTTATTTATGATAAAATTTGACAAAATTGGTGGCTTCCAACAATCTCTTCCCCCCACTTCTCTCTCTCTCTCTCTGCCTCTCACTCTTTTACTCTCTCTCAATCTCTCTCACCCCTCTCCCTCCCTCCATCTCTCTATCCCTCTCTAGGAGCCTTTATTTCTCTCCCTCTCTTGGAACCTCTCCCTCTCTACCCCTCTCTCCCTAAATCCATCCATCCCTCTCTCTCTCTTACCTATATATCCACCTTCCTCCCTACCTAATTCTCTCTCTCTCTCTCTC
>ML787162.1:184640-204837 GCA_009831015.1 Picea engelmannii
ATATAGAGAGAGAGAGAGAGAGAGAGAGAGAGAGAGATTTAGTGTTAACAAAAACATGCACGTGCTTATGCACTTTAGGAAGAAGCATGTGCATGTTCATAGAGTGCATGCACGTTCTTTTGAATTCAATTTTTTTTTGGGTGGGAGTGACAACTTTAGTGGACATGTATGCTGACTTGGTTGCCTAAGATTTAGGTTCGGGATGACAAACCTAGTGGTTTGGTCTACAAATTGATAAAAACCTCTAGTTTTGTAAATACCTCTCTATATCTTTGTTTTTGATGTTAGTTTTCTATAGTCTACATCAGTTGTTGACGAAACTATAGACATAGATAGAGTCGACTATGTAGAATCCAAATATACAGTTTTTTTTTTTTTAATTAATATAGTTTACTATTTTTAATCTATTTTTGTCTTCAGATATATCAAAATCCTAGAATACACACCTCTCTTATTTCTGCTATAACTTTTTGTCGGCTTAACCATTTCTAAAATGAGTTATATGCCACACTAGAGGAGACCAATATCTACGATCTAAGAAAAAATATATTTTTTATCATGTTAAGACCCTCTTAGCCTGCATGAACAAAAGACGTTGAAATTTCAAGGATATATTGACTTTCATAATTAAAAAAAATAAATAAATTAATATTATAAATTTTCAAAAAATACACCCCACTAGAACAATGGGTTCTCTACAATTATACAAGTTTTTTGAATGAAATTCCATCGTTAAGGTACTCTCTACAATTGTACGAGTTTTTGGAATGAAATTTCACCGTTAAGGTACTCAACACCTACATGAACAAAGACATATAGCTTAGATTTTGTTGGAAAGATAACATACCAATGTTAGAAAAAAAATCAAATTTCACATATTTATTCACAATTTATATGAATAAAGTTGTATATTCAAAAAACTAATTCAATTTAAACTCATTGTAAAATTACCTTGAATAATCCCTCCAAGTTAACACATTGTTGTTTTTCCATGTTTGCATTGCCACTAACGCATCATGAGAGACCATCATTAACTTGCACATACCCCTCTCTATCTTTTAAGTTCAAACCAGATTGATACAATATGAGCTTAAAAAATACCTCTACAATATGTGAAAACCAATCATTATTCTAGTGGCATTGCTACAACATACAAGTGGATATTATTTAGAATGCATGTATGTCTTTTCACTATACTCTTGCATCATAGAATGGATTTCATCTTACATTATTAATGTGCCTCCTTTAAGGCTAGAGAGGGTTTATCATTCCAATTAAAAATTCTGAACACCTTTGATTCAAACATTTCTCCAAATGAGCCCAAGCATTACCAAGGTGACTTTCATCAAATAAAAAGAGAAAATGTGTCATAGGTGATATTCTCAAAATATATCTCGAACACACATATGAATTTAAATTATGTCCTAATAGGTGGAAAAGTTTGATAGAAAAATCCATAAAGACAACATTTACTTGAAAATTATATCCACCACATTGCAAGGAATTCCATGCTTAATCGCATGAAAACACTACATTACAAAAACCTCAAGGATGTCCTAATAGGTTTCTATGCTAATTGTAAAGAAACCTCAAGGATTGAATATCCCACGTATTGGACAAGGAATCTTCCATTGCTCATTGTAAAAGCTGAAAACATGACATAATATTCCCAATGCTATATCATTATTAAGAAATATTAAGGTTTAAGAAATATTTTCAATAATTAAAGGTTTTGACTTTCATATTAAAATCATTATCATATAAAAAAATAACATAAAAATTATATATTTAAAAAAAAATTATATATAATTTTAAGTCACATTTTTAATAATTAAATGTTTTGATTTTCATATTAAAATTAATATTGTAAAACAAAATATTATTATTATTTATCATTATTATATAAAAACAAAACATAAAATTAATATTTTTATTATATATATATATATATATATATATATATATATATATATATATATAACCTTGGAATGACAACAAGATATTAAAAGGTTCTTTGTTTATGGAATAAAAAATCTTTCAAGAAAGGAACACACGTTTTTAAACTATTAGGGTGCAAATCAACATCCAAATTAATTACAAGTTCATTTACTATAAATGATCTATAATATACTATGTATGAGTTGATTTGTCTATAATAAATATGGATTCTATTAATGGATTTTATTTATGAGTTAACTTTTATATAAGGAGATAATGTGGTGGTGCAAGAGTTTAAAATATTATAATTGTTTTAAGTATTAAATAAATATAATTATAAGAGCACGAATGTGGTTATGGGAAACTTTAGTCATAGATTCATGTTGGGTTTTGGTGGTTGGCTCCATTTTTGTCATCCATGCCGGAGGTGGATCTTTCTTTTCTCCATTGCCTTTTACTACGTTGCTTTCTTTGGTGATCATGTTCTCCGTTTGGTCCGTTAGGGTGCCATGTGGGATGTGAATCCATGTCTCCTGCGGTGTCTTTTGCGGTGTTCTAGTGTGGACACAGATCAAGCTTTCTTTTGGCTGGATCTAGTTCCATTTGTCTCGACCCTTCATCTCTGTGTCGTCGATGTTTCAACTTTGGAGCTCTCTTTATCCTCTTGCAGGATTTTGCGAATCTCCATATGATTTCCCTTCTGTGTCTCGGGGTTGTGTCAGGGTTTGATGCATTCCATCTACTTGGTTTCCTAGGGCTCAAAGGTTGAGTGTCGAGTTCAACCTTCTGGTAGCTTGGGTACAGAGTTTTTGGCCCTCTCGTTTCTCTGGGAGGTTTGGGTGCCGCTTAGACCTAATTCGTCCCGCATGTGGGTTTTCTATGGAGGTTTGCTATGTTCCACATTCTCGACGAGGGTTTCTGGGGGTTTGTTCTTCGGTTTGCGTTTATTCAATCTGGCTTTGCTAGATCATTCAGGGTTTGATGTATACTCAGATCAGGGTCCTTTTGTTCAGAGTTCTGGTACCACACTCACTTCTGGTTGGTGATGGGGTCTATGCTTCGAGGTCCTTAGCTTTGGGTATGCAGTGTTGTTGGGGAGACCAACACTTTGATGTCCTTCTATTGGGCGTGCAACTTTTGGCTGCTCCTTTTCGACAGTCTCGTGGTTTGCCTGGTGCTTTCGAGATCTGGTAGATCTTTTTACCGATCTAACCTGGTTCATCTGGATCCCAGAGTATTCTTTTGGGTTTAGCTTGTTCGACTTTTTATTAGTGATGGAGGCTTCATTTTTTGTGTTTTTTTTTGTGGTCTTTGAGACATATATTGTATTTTCTTTTTGACTTTTTAGTCTCATTTTTTTCCCTTTAGGGTTTTTTCATCCTCTTCAAGGATTAGTCATGATTAATGCATCTGTAAAATGTAATTTGGTTCTCTTCGGATGAATAAAATTATGTTTTTTTCTAAGAAAAAAATATAATTTTATTATAAGAGTTTGAAATATTAGAATTATTTTAGATATTAAATAAATATAACTATTTAAGTTAATGTTAAAGTTGAAGTGAAAAAATGTTATAATTAAAATAAATAGGAGTATGTATTACCCCCTCTTCAATGATATTTAAATTTCGTGCATTGTAATATGCATCATAAATTTAGCCCGCAGGGGTGTAGATCGATTGACAAGTGTTGTGTAAATGGAAGGAAATATGTAAAGGAGGACTCAAGGTCGATTCTTACTTGTGCTTCATTCTTGCGGGTTGGGTGCGCATAGGCTATTGAATGTGGGTTTTGCTTATAATGGGAGACACATTATTATACTTATCTTTATGTGATTGGTTTGGAGTTAAACTTTATTGATTTTATATTAGTTTATAAATTTTTAAATCAATTTTCAAAATTTAACATTATAATTTAAAAAATAATAATTTTAATTGTATGGTAAAAATATTTATTTATATTTAGTGGAAAATTTGAAATAACTATTTTTTTATGTGATTTTAATATTTGTATCAAATACTCACTTCAATAATATGTAAGGTGGCTATTTTCATGTCACGGAGCTAGGGTTTGAAATTCGCGGCCACAACAGAGAGCAACNAGGGGGGGGGGGTCGGGGCAAGAGGACACTCTCATACAAATAGGTAGTGGTGGACAGAGGAAAAGGGCCAAGAAGCGGAGTTTTCAAAGAACCAGTGACAGGAACCTTGGGATCAAAACCAGGGAAGTAGCAAGAAAGAAGCCGGGACAAAAATGAGACCATGGAGGAAGTCTCTAAGGAGACTAAGAATGAAAAACACGAGACCATGAAGGTTAACGGGACAAAAGAGTGCAACCCCTGCAAACCCAAAACAACATTGATACCCAAGGTGGTACTAGAATACCCACAAACACAACTCTACAGGGATCAAATGAAGATGCATGCACTCATATGAAAATTCATGGGGTTATGGCCCACAGAAAGAACTCTGTGCAACTGGATTAAATACCACTAGAAGCCAAATGGAGAAGTGGAACTCCACCTAGGCTCGAAGGGTTTCTTCATAGTAGTCTTTATTAACCTGGAGGATAGGGACAGAGTCTTTGAGGGAGGTCCATACTTCCACGCCTCATCGGGACTCTACATGCAACCCTGGAAAGAAAATTTTTCCCCAGAGAAAGAAACGTTAAAAAAGGTACCAATATGGCTGAGACTCTATTCCCTACCCCTAGACTACTGGCTGCCCTCTACCTTTGAAGCAATAGGCAACAAATTGGGGAAATATGTGAATACCTCAGAAGCCACCCTAAAAGGAAGATACACATCGTATGCAAGAATCTGTATAGAGATGGACGTTTCGGGAGCACTCCCAGAGGCCATAAGTTTGGAAATTCAGGGATGAGGAATGGATCCAAAACATAGATTATGAACAGATCCCCTTTAGATGACAACGATGCCATGAGCATGGACACTTGATCAGAGAGTTCCCTCTAAACAAAAGGCAGGAAGCGGTAAATCCCAAAACACATCAAGACGAGGAAGGGTTTATAACCCCGAACCCCAGGAACCGAGCAAATAAAAAGAAAAATAAAACCTTTGTAGGAAATACCCAGGAGACCCAGAACACAATGGAAGGAAGGGACGAAACAAACAAAGGGACAATAGAATAAAAGGACTCCGTAAAAGTTCCAGAAGTCAAGGACCAAGCAACAAAACAACCCACCCAACTGTTGGGTATGTGTTATATTCTTTGGCCGACATATTTTCGCCAGTTTCGGGCCGACATATTTTCGCCGGGCCGACATATTTCCGGGACGACATATTTCCGGGACCACATGATATTAGGTGGTTTTTCGGCACATGGTTTTCTATTTCCGGTTAAGGAATTAGGGTTTTGGACTAATCCAGGTCATTGGGTTAGGGTTTTGGATGCCGCTGGCTCCTATATGTATATTGTATTGTAAACAATGTAACACAATGTATCAATATAATATATGCTGGTTTTCCCGGTTTGGGTTTCCAGGTGAAAAATCTCTGTGTAATGTTTGTATTTGCCATTGTATCTTTTCTGTTCTTTTCTAAATATCAGTTTGCAGTAGATATTGTACAAGGTTAGAATTTAACCCCGAACCCCAAGAACCGAGAAAATAAAAAGAAAAATAAAACCTTGGCAGGAAATACCCAGGAGACCCAGAACACAATGGAAGGAAGGGATGAAACAAACAAAGGGACAATAGAATAAAAGGACTCCGCAAAAGTTCCATAAGTCAAGGACCAAGCAACAAAACAACCCACCCAACAACCAAACATTACAACAACTCAAGGGAGTTGCACAACCCTGATGGAAGGAGAAACAAAAGAGGACAACACTTCCATGCAAGATGCAGAGGGGGATGCCGAGATGACCCCAAGCGAAGTCGGTATAGAAGACTCTGATCTCAGAGACTTGGTGTAAAGGGAAGGGATAGATCTTACACACATATTAGAACAATGGAAAAGGCAGGGAGTCAACAACGTACCAACAGAGCAACTCGACCGCATCCAATACCTGTTCCTCCTATGGGAGGAAGACAAAGCCAGAGGACAAAAATGCACTCATGGGGAGATAGGACACCTAGGAGTGAAAGCTGGCGAGGGACAATCGTAGCCATCACCCAAACAAACGAGAAGGTAAAAAGGCAAGAAATCAAACAATGTCGCACTACAGGAGTTGGGAGAGCTACTGATAAACTCGGGTAAGATCAAGAAACTCTTTCCCCACTCTCTCCCACATGTTTAAAAATGAAGGTTATAACTTGGAATATAAGAGGCCTAAACAACCCAAGGAAATAAAGAATCCTTAGTAATAAACTAAAGTAGGAGAAACCAGATCTTTGTTTTATTCAAGAGACGAAATGTACTACAGACAGAATGGAGGCAATCAGTAAACAACATTGGCGCAAGTAAAAGATGGTAGTCGTCGAAGACCACCAAAGGCTAGTAGGCATACTCACTCTATGGAACCCACAAATCCTAAATTTAATAGCAGCCAAGGCAACCAGGTACACCCTAATGGCACACATGCAAATCATAGGAAATACTGAGGAGATTCTATGCACAAACATGTATGGGCCCCACAGGCCAGAGAAAAAGAAAGGAATGATTTGAGACCTAGAAGATATAAAAGGCTGAGCCACCAACCTCCATTGGATACTGGCAGGGGACTTCAACATTATCAACTCCCTTGCAAAAAAGAAGGGTGGTACGAGAAGATTGGATTGGGATGCAGAGGAGTTTTCAAATTTTATAAACATAGCGAAGATGGAAGACCTCCAAACCAAGAATGGACAGTTCACCTGGAACAATAAACGGATGAACCAGTTCCAGGTAGCTACAAGACTTGACTGATTCCTTGTATCGGAGTCAATCATCATGCAGGGGCTAACCTTAGACTGCAACATCCTCCCCTGGGGTGGATCTGATCACTGGCCAGTACAACTGGAGGCCGACTTCCAAACAACACCTAAGAACATACCCTTCAAATTCGAGAAATTATGGATCGATCACCCGACTTTCAAGGAAAAAATCAAACAATAGTGGAGGGAGGAGCAACCAGAGCAAGGGACTAGGATGTTCAAACTACACAAGAAACTTAAATACATCAGAAAAAAACTCAAGGATTGGAACAGGGATATCTTAGGGAATATAAACACAGAGAAAAATGACATCAAAGAAAAAATGAAAAAAATCCAAGAAACTTGATTACGGGAAGGCTATACGGAGGACCGGAAAAAGGAAGAGCTCCAAATGACACAAGAATGGGAGGCGTGATGCCAATAGGAGGAAACACTCTGGTGTCAAAAGTCTCACATCCGATGGCTAAAGGAAGGAGAGAAGAACACCAAGTTATTCCACATAACAACCATGGCCAAAAGAGCCCATAAAAAAATGCTGAAGATCAAGGACTGGGATGGAATTGAGCGCGAGTCACATCAGGAGATCAAAAGTGCTCTGGTCAGCCACTCCCATGGGATTGCTCAAGAACCTCATCAAGAAAGATCGGAGTCGATCCAGAAAATAACCCAACATACACCATGTCTGGTTATTAAGGAAAAAAACATTTTTTTTGAACAAACCAATTACCACGAAAGAAGTTGATCAAGCCCTCCAGAAAATGCCCAATGGGAGAGCACCAGGTCTAGATGGCTTCACTGTGGAGTTCTTCAAAGCCTACTGGAAAATTGTCAAATGGGACATCTATAAGGTAGTAGAGGACTCTAGAAGGTCTGCCTCCATCCTTAAATCACTAAACACAACCATGATCACCCTATTCCCTAAAGAAAATGAAGCCAAAACCCCGGACCGGTACATACCCATAGCACTCTGTAATGTAATCTACAAAATTATCTCCAAAGTCATAGCAAATAGATTGAAACCCCTCCTATCTTCACTGATCTCACAAGAACAGGTAGGATTCGTGGAGGGTAGACAAATAATGGACAATATCATCCAGGCCCATGAAATCATCCACAACTCAAAACTTCAGAAGAGGGGGGGAATGTTAATACAATTGGACCTAGCAAAATCCTATGATAAAATTAGTTGGCATTACATGATCAAGACTTTGGAAGCCTTTGGTTTCACCCAGAACTGGATCAGTTGGATTGTCAGCCTAGTATCCACAACAAGCTACTCACTACTAATCAATGGAGCCCCAGCCAAACCTTTCTGGCCCACGAGAGGGATCAGACAATGCAACCCGCTGTCCCCCTTCATGTTAATTCTAATGATGGAAGGCCTCAGCAGGAGCATAAAGAGTGCAACAAAAACTGGAGAAATAACAGGGCTCAAACCCTTCAAAAATTTCCCTACCTCAACCCACCAACAGTTTGTAGATGATACACTCTTCCACGACATACCCACGGTCAAAGAAGCCAAAGCCTACAAACACATTCTAGAAGATTGTGGTGAAGCCTCGGGCGCTGAGATCAACCACTCCAAGTCGGTGATCGTTTTCTTTAATACCAACCCAACTATCCAAAGGAATTTGACCAACATTCTAGGATTTGAACGGAAAACACTCCCAACCAAGTATTTGGGTGTTCCTTTGACAGACAAAGTATATAAGTTTTCAACTTGGGAAGGAGTAATAAACATGTTACAGGAGCGGGTAAAAAATTGGACGTATAGGTCCCTTAATCTAGTTAGCAGACTGATCCTAACTAAGACTGTCTTACAAGCTATTCCAACCTATATGATGTCAGTCTTCCCCACCCCAAACATCATATACATCCAGAGGGACTTCTTGTGGCGAGGTGCAAAAACAAAGAAAAAATGGGCCCTAGTGGCTTGGGAGAAAGTCTACAGGCCAAAAAGAAAAGGAGGCTTGTGGCTGCAAGATCCACAAACGACCAACAATGCATATGGGGCAAAAATATGGTGGTGTTGGGTCAAAGAAACTACAACACCTTGGGTAAACCTATGGAATGAAAAGTACGCACCGGACACCCATGTCCAGGACAAAATCCGCTTTGGAGGAACCAAGGAAGGCTCAGCCATCTGGAACCTAGCATAGTGCAACAAAACATGGATTCAGACACACAACTTTTGCGAAATCAGGAATGGCAGAACAACCAGATTCTGGGAGGATGCTTTGCAACAGGAACCAAGGATGGAAAACCTGGACAGAGGAATACTCCAACAAGACCTCATCACGCAAGGAAAAATCAACGTCTATCGATACTAGTAGCAGGGAACGGACCACAACAAATGGAGAACCTAAGACAAGATTATTCCTCAGAACAATGAGATAACCACAACAACAATAAAAGAGGTGGAGGAAGAACTGGGCAGACGGAAAATAACAATAATGGAAGGAGAAGACCAGCTGAGGTGGGGCAAAAAGGACAAAGGGGAATTCAACCTAAAAGAATTTCAACACTATATGGCGGACCTAGACCATGACGACCTAGCGCAACACTAGGATAAGCTCTGGAACAACCCCCAATGGCCAAAGATTAAGATCTTCTAGTGGCTAATATTACATAACTGCATCCTAACTTGGGATAACCTAAGGAAAAGAGGTTTCATTGGTCCGTCAAGGAGCCATCTATGTCAAACTCAGGAAGAAACAACCAACCATATCCTCGACGAATGCACCTACACTACAGAACTGTGGGACTAGGCAACAAGTATCTTCCATTAGTCAGACATGATCTGTGGTAACATAGCTGCAACAATCAAGCTCTGGAGAGAAAACTACAACGACCAAGCAAAGGTGAACCTCTGTTGGATGCTCACCCCAGGAATGATCATATGGTCAACTTGGAAGGAAAGGAACAAGCACATTTTTAGAAACCAAAGCTGGCCAAAAGGGAAGATCAAGGAAACAATAACCTCCATGATACGCGAGACGGTGATGACGAACAACTGCTAGGAGGGTAGCGCGCAACCCACTGACTAGGATTCTAGAGTCCTAGAGGTTTTCCAATTAACTGGTGGGTGCAACCCCAATCCAAACAGACAATAGCCACAACTCCAAGGAGGTGAGCGCAACTGGAAACTGCCACCTCAGGGCTCTCTCAAGTTGAATTTTGATGGGGCAGCGAAAGGCAACCCAGGAAGAACAAGTCTAGGAGGAGTAATCAGGGACAGTAAAGGGAACATCATATGATTATAAGCAGGGAGCCTGGGAAATTCCACCAATAACGCCACATAATTAAGGGCCCTGGAAACAGGTTTGGAGATTCTCAGCTAGGAGGGGATGACGAACGCCATAGTGGAAGGAGACTATGCACTAGTCATCAACACAGTGAAAAAAATCCAAAACGATACCTGAATAGGTAAGATCCAAAGGCACTAGCGATTGGCCTACATACTGAACAAAATCCAAGAGCACTCGTGGACAGGGATCAATGTGGAGTTGCGCTGGGTGAGGAGGTCAACAAATGGACTGGCGTACAGAATAGAAAACGAGGGGGTTGAGAAAGAAGGTCCAGAACTGGACACAATCTGGAGCAACATCCGACAAGGTCAATTCCAAGCAGACTACACCCAACTTGTGGCAAAAGACTGGGATAACAGGAGTAGTACGGGAGATTACGGCAAGAATGGAGGCGTAATATCCCCCATAGGACACGTAGGTCCCAGACAGAATCTGATGGCCCACCAATCAAATAAGGTTTCAAATGCAAACATAGATCATACATCAGGCGAAGGTACGACACCACAACCCCATCAATAAAAATAAGTACAGAAGTTACCCTTTGGAAAGCAAAAGAGATAAATCACAGGCGGCAAAGGACGATGGACCTAACTCGCAGGCAGTAAAGGATGATGGACGACAGGTCTCACTAGGGCCAAGTAGGAACACACCTCACCTAAGTATCGATATGGGACTGGAAAAGCGATGGTGTACAATGAGCAGGGCAGAGCATTGGAGAAGGGATAATGACAGGGTCATCAAATGCACACGCTTTGGAATAGAGTCTTCTGACTGGCAAGACCACCTTGATGAGTAGATCATGATTGCAAGGATGAGACCATAGCTAGTTTGTCTCAATAAAGGCTGAGACACCAGAACATATCACAGAATGAGACATCACATTTACAGGGGCCTCCTTACTTATCAGAAGAAGGTGCAGTGGAATAGGGAAAGAACCCAATGTAAGAACCACCACCTGCAATTCAAGATGGTACGCATGAAGAAAACCAACAACAAGAGAGGCCCCTTGGGAAAGGAACCTCCACAGAGCGCCTGTCGGATGACAAGAATTGAACAGGAGGCCAGGGATGCAAGGAACACTTTCCTCACAAAGGCATACAACAAGGGGAAGACAATCATTAAAATATGGGAGGGAGAAATTAACAATGCCCGTAGGGGCAAAGCCTGGTCAACACTAACCCAGGAAGCAGGGAGGATATGGGACCCCAGAACCACACAGTCGAGGATAACCCTTTACCACAGGACATTGGAGGAAGCTTGGAGAACCAAAATGCTGATAGGTAAGATGTGTGTGAACCTGGGGAGACCAATAGGATGGAAACCAAAGAGAAAAAGAAAGAGCGCACATGAATTCTCAACTGCCTCAGCAACCTGGAGATGGGGATAAAAAGGCTGGTGGAGGACCAGAAAATACAACAAGATAAATTGGAGCGGATGGCAGGACAATTTCATCTCTATTTACGCTATGTCCACCAGATAGATATCACTCCAACCGACAATAATGGAACCCCAACTCGCATCAGAAAGATATGTCTGGTGGAATAGAGGGAGGAGGACGCGGCACAATAGAAAGGGGATGCAAAGCACCCAATCAACCTAGACTAGCGCAGGACCCGCCCAGACCCCGTCTCTCAGAGTAGGAGCTCACCCCACTATGTTTAGACTTTTCTTGATTTCTTTTGATGAAGTTTTTTTTAGACTGGATAATGGTAGCCTGGGTTGGTTTCTCGTTGTGGCGACTCAGACACTTTTTTATTTATTTTTAGATAATGCACTTCAAATACCCCAGATCTAGTTTCCGTTAGAGGGGAAGAGATCATGGAGGGGAAGAGAGAGGTAAGAGATAGAGAAGGGAGGTGTAGAGAGAAGGATAGAGTTAGAGAGAGAGGGAGAGAGAACGAGGGGCCTAGAGAGGGATATGGAGAGAAGGATAGAGTGTTAGAGGGTGGGATAGAGAGGGGGAGAGAAAGATAAAGAAGGGGGCAAAGAGAGAGAGAAATAGGGGTATAAATGAAAGAGGGGAGAGAGGAGTAGAGGGAGAGGGGGGGAGAGAGGAGTAGAGATAGATGGGGGGAGATAGAAGAGTATGAAAGATAGTGGGGGGTTGGCAAGAGAGAGGGAGAAGGGAGAGAAATATATGGAGGGGGAGAGAGTGGTAGATGGAGGAGAGAGAGTGAGAGGGAGATCAGGGGAGAGAGTGAGTGAGAGTGAATGAGAGAGAGAGAGAGAGAGAAAGAGAGTCATGGGAAAGAGAGAATCATAGAGAGAGAGAGTGGTAGAGAAGGATAGAGAGAGGGAGGGAGAGAAGGAGAGAAAGGGAGGGGGGGAGAGAGAGAATGATAGACATAGAGAGGGAGAGAATGCGAGAAAGCGAAGGGTAGAGAGAGATGGGTAGTGCTGGATAGGCATTTTGGATAATTTTTGATAAGTTTTGGGATCTGTGTCGTGACAAGTCAAAGAATAAAGGGTAGTTAAAATATGGACCATAGTGCACGACGAAGATCAGACTTTAAGGGGTCAAAGGTGCCATAGAAGGAAACATGAAGGAGCGACACACAAAAGGTGGAAAATGATTATAAACCATTAGGCTTTTAAGGACTTTTTGTCCACTTTGTAACCGCATTGTAACAAGCTTAGCCCTACTTTTAGGTATAAATATGTTAATGGTTTTTGGGTAGAGGGGTTGGTCATTATTTATATATGTTACTTCATTCATGAAACAAGAGTTCAGTCTATGCTAGGTTATTTGGCTAAGTGCGTAGATGTATGACCAAGGTTTCTGGGTGTAGGCTCGCACTGCAACAAAATGACTAGGCAAGTTTGAGTAATGGTTACTGTTGCATATTTTTTTAAGCATAGTGCATAGCGGTAAGACAAATATAAATGAAAAATATAAGAAACCATCCATTGTGGATGTAGCCTAGATTAGGGTGAACCATAATAAAACCTGTGTGTTGATCTGATGGTGTATGTGTTATGTTCTAATGAATATGATAGATGAATAACATAGATCTGTTGAATGGTTATCATGTTACTGATATTGCACAATGGTGATAAAGGCTTAATATTATGAGTATGTATATGATGTTGTAATGTTGCACATTGAAATACTTATTGAATGGATGAATGTTAAGTAAATTAATACATGCATAGAGTATAATGAATGATAAGAAATGTTAACTAATGGAAAATACGCACGTGAATAGATGGTTAGAAAGAAAATTTTGAACGAATCACTTCCCCTCGTCACTATAGAAACTTGGTTCTTGCAGCCCCTATAGATACCTCAGGTGAGACTTCACTTTCTTGCAAGTGATGCCGAAAGGGTTAGTATCTAAGGGTTTTGTTGGTTAGTTATTCTTATGAACCTAGGGTTTTCTCTGCATGCCAACAAATGGTTCTGTTGGCGGGATTGGGATTTGTAATTGAGGGGAATGTTTTGGAGGCCGAATAAGAAAGAGATCACATAATGGATAGAGAGGAAGAAACAAGAATTTTCCAGAGAACATAATAGGAACTCATGACTCAACGATGAACAATGGCTGCAAAGGTATGTATTCACAGGTCTGTATGAAATATTCTTTAGTGAATTTTCAATAATTTTGACTGAATGGTTAGAAAGGGTAGTGGAGAATTTTGGAATATATTGAGTTGAGGCTCTAAGAAACAAGACTCCTGAATTGACCGGACAATTGAATACCACAAGTAATAAAGTTTCTCACGTAGTTGATTTTTGTTGAATAGTATACTGGGAGGTTATATTAAAAAGTTTGTAATAGATTGTACCCAGTCTTATAGTATCACATAAAGAGAATTATTCAAGGGTCCAGGAAGAATATATTTGAACACATTGTCTACGTGGATAAACATGTTGTTGTGCCACAAGAACATTATGAAAATGGAATCTGACTGCTAGGGGCCTTCGTGCACATAGGGGGACTGGGGGCTTACCAGAGGATGGTTGATCCATATTTATGAGCGAAATGAAATGAAACCATATATTTATAATATTAACACAGAGACATGGTGAAAAAGAATAGAGATACAATAAAACTTGACTTCTATTAAATAAGAAATATGCTGAAAAATGTAAAATGCAGATTGAAAACAAACTTGCTAGAATGGTGGCAACTTATCTCTCAGAAGAGATGTGAGGATTACTCTCATTCGCAAGAAGATGAGTAAAATGAGGCTCTGAAGGAATTTTTACCATAAACATGAATGAAAAAACTATAGACATCCAAAAACCTAACAATATGAGATGAAGCACCAAAAGTCATGTGGGCCCCATTAGGGTAAATTAGTACATCAACTTCATAGGGTCGTAATGTTTGCATACGATCTTCGTTTAGGGTGCATGATAGCTTGTTGGAAAGGTATTGATGAGGAGATTCATTTAGGGGGATCAATAAGATCCATTGGCCATATTATAGGTGCCCAATTACAAATTTTTTTCGTTTATTCCCTCAAAATGGCCCCAAAAGTTCAGGAACCGAAAACCTTCTGAAAATAGTAAGTTGCCAAAAAATTGTTTTGAGCTAGTTGGAAAATTTGGGTGGACACTAAGATCCTCCTGGATGAATCCTCCTCCATTAGGAATAAATGGTCTCCATTTCATTGAGTTCCCACATCAGATGAGGAAATTTATATTGAATTTGGCCCCAGTTGAGCCACTTGCCTTGGTGCAGGAGCTACCCTGCTTTGACAACCCGATAAAGCGGGATCCTCTGCTGGCGAGTGCCATTGAAATGTGTGTCCACAATCTAGTCAGTGGATGCATGCTCCATGCAATCAAGTTTGAGATATGTTGGTGTCAACTGTTCTGTTATCTCTGAGGTGTCCAATAATGGTGGAAAATAAGGTCAAAGGAGGTCCACATTGAACACTAGGTGCAAGCCAAGGAAGGGGGGAAGCTTGAGCTCAAAATAATTGTCACCCACAACCTTGGTGATGGTGTAGGGTCCATAAAGGAGTGGACGAAGCTTTCGATGAGCCCCTGTAATGCGTTCTTTATACAAGTGCAACCAAACTTTGTCTCCCACCTGAAACTGGTGTGGCACCTGGTGTTGATCACGACGCTACTTGCACTTGGCATTGGACTTCTGTAAAATACCCTAAACTTGTTAGAGGATGTGCTAGATCTTCTCAATGAACCAGGTGGCTTTGTTAGCTTCAGTTGGAGCATGCGACGAGTCTGCTTGGGTGGCCACAAGGGGTAGTGTAACATCCATGGGACCCAATGGTTGAAATCCCTACCCCACCTGAAAGGGGTTGTGGTCGATTGAGATATGTATGGCTCTGTTGTAGTTGTGTTGAACATAAGGAAGTCTCTCATCCTAGGTGCGGGGGTGCTTGTAATTATACATGCACATGATGTGCACAATCATTAGATTGATGACCTCAGTTTGGTCATTCGTCTAGGGGTGGAAGGCAGTGGACTTGGTGAGCTTGGTGTCCAACAATGACCAGAGGCTCCATCAGAATATGATAAGGAACCAAATCTCCCAATATGATAAAATGGTTTGTGGGATCCCAAAGTGTACCCACACTCGTTCAAATAATATCTTGGTAGTGGCCTTATTTGTGATGCTCTTCTTGCAGGTGGCCATAATCGTCATCTTGGAAAAGCGATCAACAACCACAAAAACACAGTCATTTCCCCGCTTGGTGGAAGGAAGGACTGACATGTAGTCCATTGAGATAGATTCCCAGGGTCTGTCAAGAGTAGCAAAAGGAGTGTATAGTCCTTGTTTATTAGTGGTAGGTTTGGCAATAGCGCAGGAAATGCAGGACCGTATATACTTGCTGACATCCTGTTAACACAACAGATTGATCATGTAAAGGAGGATTTATGGCTTCCAGAGCCTACAATTTAACCATTTCTCCAGGGATTATGTCATACCATCAACTAACAACCTCCTCAAAGTGTGCAAGCTATATTTGAGTTGGCGTTGTGAAATGGCGCTGCGAACTAGTTAAGGAGGAGTGTTGTAGCTTAGATAGGTTTCAGGCACTCACGTTTGGAATTATCAACATCCACAATAGCCTTAGGGCCATCAAGTAATCCATGAGGGTTTTCATCATCTTTGAAGGTCGAGAAAGTGGTTTTCGATGTTTTTTCCTTTTGGCACTGCGAACTGGAAGACAAGCGCTGCGAACTCATTTCTTGTAGCAGTTTCTTTTACATATTTGATCATAAATAAAAAACTAAACAATGATGTGGGTTTTTATGAAATATTTTGTGGAGGATCATGATAATGTCATTGAATTTCTGTCAAAATTTCAGCCTAACCCAGTTTGTAATTCGAGAGATATAATTAAAACACCAGTGCCCTGCAAACTCTCTATTTTGCACAGTTGTTGGATATTCTCCTTGTTTGGAGGTTTCCACCTATCAAGGAAGGTTAGAATGGTATCCTAGGAGTTTTTTGGACATGAGGGACATGTGGTACATCTCCAAATCAATCAGGATTACCTATTTCAAAAGGCATTTATCATCATAGACAAAATCCCCCCAAAATAGTAACTTGTTAGGCTTTTGTTGGAATCTTTTGTAACAAGACTCCTAAATGGAGTAGGACCCTATGTAATTCTCTGGTTTTGAACTCCTTAGGGTAGATGGAGATTATTCACTATAAATGAAAGGGTTTTTGATGAGAAAAGGGTTGGATTCATGAGCCAAGAGAGGAGAGAGGTAGAGGAGCAGTTTTAGTTGCTCATGTGCAAGCTTGAGGGCATGTTTATAATGTTATTTTCTGCCATTAAAGATTCATGAGAGATGTTATCAGATTGTCTTCTGTGTTTTTCCATTTCTTTTTTATCTTCTTTCTTGAATATATTGCAAGTTTTGAGGATCGTAGCGTCCATTGATTGACAGATTCATGAACATCGGAGGATCTGTTGTAGCTTGCCCATTAAATCATTGTTCATTGTTTAAGCAAATCTTTATCTGTTGCAGAAAGGATCTATGTATAATGGATGTTATTAATTTTTTCATATTCACTATGCTTCTACTCATCATTATATATCCCTTTTTCTGATATACAATTTGATTTCCTTTGATCTGTAGGATGTTATGACTCCATGCCCAATGAAATGCCTCTGCAAAATTTTTGCTACCCTCTCCCTTTCTTTCTCAATCTTGCTAATCCACCTACTCAAACCATTTTAATCCATTTATATTATGATGGGTACTAGGCTTGCACTTACAACAATCTAAGTGTGACTCTTAGTGCTAACACATCATATCGAAGTTTCGGCGAGTAGAAATGTCGTTGCAGCACTACCACTATCTTTTCCACGTCGAAGTGTCCTGCCACCCAACTGTAGTGGGATTTCAAAATCAGTTTCACAACAACCCGTCCTGAAGATGGAAATTAGTGATAGTTGTGTTTGAGCCCAACATCTGGTAGGTGTTGGCGAATTTAGGATCTATCTCATAGAGGTGGGGCCATCCAAAGATCTCATGGCCGCAAGAATCGAGCATTGTGGTGAGTGTCATGACCAGAGGTCGAATGAGGAAATCAACGAATCGATTGGTACCTATTGTTTTATACTTGATGTAGAGGTAGAACTGTTGAAAATAGGTGGACCACTTCTGATGGCGGTCATTTTGCAATTTTCCTTGTGTCTGCATGAACTGCATCGGCATATGATTAGTGTGGATGTTTGTCTCCTTCCCAAGAATGTAATGCCTCCATTGGAGGTAGGATTGCACAATGGAATACATTTATTTGTCGTAATTCGGGTACTTACGGATGACATATGATAATGTATCACTATGATAGGCCATGGGGTGGTCGTGTTTAGGGATGAATGTGCCCACAACATAGCCTGAAGCATTTGTCTCTATCTCAAAGGGTTGTTGCAGGCCATGTAATGAAATCACTGGGGCAGAGAACAAGCGTTGCTTCATATCATCGAACGATTTTTGTTGGGACATGCCCCACACAAATTTTTCCTTACCACCACCCTTGGTTATTTGTCTGTGGGCCCATGCAATATGGGAGAATCCCAACACAAAATTGTGATAGAAATTGGAAAGGCCTAAGAATATTCGAAGCTCAATGAGCGTGGTTGGGGCTGGCTAGTCACAGATGACTTGGATCTTGTCTAGATCAACATGCACACCATTCGCATCAACAATGTAGTCTAGGTACTCGACCTTGTCCATGTAGAAAGAGCATTTTTCTAAGTTGGCATATAACTTGTGTTGTCACAGAGTGTGCAAAACCTACTAAATATGTTGCAAGTGTTATGCCCAAGTGTTGCAGTAGACAAGGATGTATTCCAGATACACCACCAAAAAAGAATTAGTGAAATGTCGCAAGATATCATTGATCAGGGGATCAAATTTTGCTCAAATTTCAAAGTGCTCGGAATGCGACGAAAACAGTGTCATTGTGTCCGTCTCGTCTTCCTGATTCTGGTGGTATATTTACTTTCTCAAATGGAGTCTGTATGGAGAAGATATCGCGATCTGTTTGTCAAGCCAAACCAGCAAAAAGTTTGATGCTGACTGTACCTGTCCATACAGTCCGTACAGTCCGTACGGTCTGACGTGGCAGGACCGTACAGACTGTACGATGATGACGTGGCACGTATTGATTGGTGGACTATTGGTGAGTCGGGTGTTGACACGTGTCTTGGGGTGGCCAATGGTAGGAGGGCATGTGGCCCAATCTGTGGGCACCACGTGTCCCTCACTGGTTGGCTAAGAAGTTCAATGTAAAATGTATTGGAGGCCGTGGGGTTCGACCCTCGGACCTCCCCACCGCAAAAATGCCTTTGCAAACTCCGCTAACCAACATTCCGCCCATTTTTCCTTGTTACATAGGTCAACGCATATGTATTTGAATTGGAGTGTTGTATTAAACGGAAAGGGGGGCGGGCCGGGGCTTAGCTCCGACCCGTGGTTCCGTTACACCGCATATAACTGTGTATTAATATATGGCGCGGGTTTATTAAAACATAACCCAACGATTATGTATGGCCATCGTATGTTATGTGGTGCGCACGATTATGGTTGGCGCGGGATTTTAAACCACGGTTTTACATATGACCAGGGCATGGGAGGTTCGTTCCAACGGTTAAAATGACTTAACCACTTCTTTGCCTTTGAGCGCGGTCACATGTCCATATGCCCAGGTGCCTAAGCGGTTAGGGGCTGGTGCGCCCTTAACCGTTCTACGGTTTGCATCGTTGGCGCGGTTGCGCCCGGTGCTGGGTTTTTTCACTTAAATAAGTGTGTGAGCCAGGTTCAATAGAGAAGGGTGCGAATTGTAGAACCAGAGACAGCAAGCTTGAAGAGGGAGACTTCCAGGAGGCCTAACTTCTTCATTTTTCGACCGATTGAGGTGCCGAAAGAGCCCAGACAGGGGTTTTGGGACGCTGGGAAGCCATTGGAGTAGTCGGTTTGTCAGTTTGAGCATTGTAAGACATGTTTTTTGAGCACTTTTTGAGAAATTAATAATAATGATCCATTGGAAGCTGGACCAGGAGATGTATCCCATTAGAGGGGTGAACTCCTTTATCAATTGCTGTGCTTATGTGTTTATGTTCAAAGTTTATGCTATTGTCTATGTATAATTTGCATAAGTAATCCTGTAATTTATGTGTTGCAAACTGATCCTTTTGCTTTAAACACATAACATTCACTTGCAATAAGTTTTCAAGTTTTTCAAGTCTTCTTCATTTTTAGATCAAGTTGGTATCAGAGCACTGGTTTTGAAAACTTGATTGTTTGCAAGTTTTGTTTCTGATGCTCACAAGGTTGAAAATCACAAGAGGAGAAGGTCAACTTGTGGAGCCAAGTTCTTATCTGACAAGGAGGACGCAGATTCATTCACCGCAAGTGGCAGAGAGGCATTCACCAAGCATGGCTCGGGCAGAAATTCATGAACGTGTTTCGGCTGAAGAAGAAGATATCAGACAGAATGTCATAGAGTTGAGAGATATGATGAAGATCTTGTTGGAACGGAACATAATGTCGCAGGGTGAAGGCTCCAACCCTTCAATGCATAAGGGAGGCGGTGGTGACAAAACTCCAGGCGGAAATGGAGGGAATGGTGCTTCTCCAC
>ML787162.1:207882-222765 GCA_009831015.1 Picea engelmannii
ACAGAACAAATGGCACAGTTGTTCTTTCAAAATGTTTGGGTGCATTTTGGTTTGCCCAAGTCCATTATTTCTGATCGAGATTCTCGATTTGTTGGAAGTTTTTGGTCGAGTTTGTGGGCACTCATGGACACCAAGCTTAAGAAAAGCACAACTTTTCATCCACAGACAAATGGTCAGACAGAGGTGGTGAATCGTACAATGGTACATCTTCTTCTTGCTTATTGTAGTAAGCATCCTAAACTTTGGGATGAACATTTGCACTACATTCAACATGCGTACAATCGAGCTAAGCACTCTTCGACTCAAACGTCGCCATTTGAGGAATGTTTTGGCTATTTTCCCAAGTCAACTTTAGATTTAATCTTTGGGAAAGATATTTTTGTTGATGGGCAATATGATATTGATCGGGCAGAGAAGTTCATTGAACAAATTTAGTCGATACATCAGGTGGTGCAAGAGAAGTTGGAAAAGAGTCAGACCAAGTACAAAACGAGACATGACAAGCATCGTGTTGATCATAGTTTCGAAGTTGGTGATGAATTTTGGCTTTTCATAAGCAAGGAGACGCTTAAAGGAGAAGGTAAAAAGTTGAAACCGATTCGATATGATCCTTTCAAGATTGTTGACAAGATTGGTAACAATGCTTTTTGTTTAGATTTGCCTCCTTATATGCAGATGTATGCAGTTGTTAATGTTGAGAATTTGAAGTTGTATGAGCCTCCGTTGATTGATGATCAAGGAGAGCATGTTCATATTCCTTCCATAGATGATTTTTCTCCAGAGTATCTAACAGAATTGTAGGAAGACACCATCCTTGACAGAAGAATGCGAACTTCGAAGCGAGGAAATGTGGAGTATTTGTGAGTTGGTCTTAAAGGGATGAATCCAAGCAAGGCCAAGTGGATTGAGGTTGGAAGGGTGAGGGAAATTTACCCTCATCTACACATAGATTGAGAATAGTCTTTTGGAGGTACAAAATCTTCCCAATGGGGAGGTGTGATCAGGGGATCAAATTTTGCTCAAATTTTAAAGTGCTCGGAATGCGACGAAAACAGTGTCATTGCGTCTGTCTCGTCTTCCTGATTCTGACGACATATTTACTTTCTCAAACAGAGTCCGTATGGAGAAGATATCGCGATCTGTTCGTCAAGCCAAACATGAAAAAAGTTTGATGCTGACTGTACCTTTCCGTACAGTCCGTACAGTCCATACGGTCTGACGTGGTAGGACCGTACATACCGTACGATGATGATGTGGCATGTATTGATTGGTGGACTATTGGTGAGTTGGGTGTTGACACGTGTCTTGGGGTGGCCAATGGTAGGAGGGCACGTGGCCCAATCCATGGGCACCACATGTCCCTCACTGGTTGGCTAAGAAGTTCAATGTAAAATGTATTGGAGGCCGCGGGGTTCGACCCCCAGACCTCCCCACTGCACAAATGCCTTTGCAAACTCCGCTAACCAACATTTCGCTCGTTGTTCCTTGTTACATAGGTCAACGCATATGTATTTGAATTGGAGTGTTGTATTAAACGGAAAGGGGGGCGGGCCGGGGCTTAGCCCCGACCCGTGGTTCCGTTACACTATATATAACCGTATATTAATATATGGCGCGGGTTTATTAAAACATAACCCAACGATTATGTATGACCACCGTATGTTATGTGGTGTGCACGGTTATGGTTGGCGCGGGATTTTAAACCACGATTTTATATATGACCAGGGCACGGGAGGTTCGTTCCAACGGTTAAAATGACTTAACCACTTCTTTGCCTTTGAGCGCAGTTACATGGCCATATGCCCAGGTGCCTAGGTGGTTAGGGGCTGGCGCGCCCTTAACCGTTCTATGGTTTGTACCGTTGGCGCAGTTGCACCCGGTGCTGGGTTTTTGCGCTTAAATAAGCGTGTGAGCTAGGTTCAATAGAGAAGGGTGCGAATTGTAGAACCAGAGACAACAAGCTTGAAGAGGGAGACTTCCAGGATGCCTAACTTCTTCATTTTTCGACCGATTGAGGTGCCGAAAGAGCCTAGACAGGGGTTTTGGGACACTGGGAGGCCATTGGAGCAGTCAATTTGTCAGTTTGAGCATTGTAAGACATGTTTTTTGAGAACTTTTTGAGCAATTAATAATAATGATCCATTGGAAGATGGACTCGGAGATGTAGCCCATAAGAGGGGTGAACTCCTTTATCAATTGTTGTGCTTATGTGTTTATGTTCAATGTTTATGCTGTTGTCTATGTATAATTTGCATAAGTAATCCTTTAATTTATGTGTTGCAAACTGATCCTTTTTCTTTAAACACATAACATTCACTTGCAATAAGTTTTCAAGTTTTTCAAGTCTTCTTCATTTTTAGATCAATCATCCATCATCCTCATGAAATTTGTTGGGGAATTTTTCAAACCAAAGGGCATGACTAGCCAATCAAAATGACCTTCTTTTACTTGAAGGAAATTTTCCATACATTTGTCTATTCTATTGGGAATTGATGGTAGCCAGACTTTAGATCAGTCTTACTGAAGTATTTTCCCCCGTTAAATTGATCAAGGAGATTGTCGATTTGGGGATTCAGGTACTGGTTCCTGAATATGATTTTATTTAGGGCTCGAAAATCAATGTAGAGTCGCCAAGTCTCATCTTTCTTCTGCACCAACATGATTGGCCTTCCACAGGATGATGAGATGGTTCAGATGTTCCCCTTGTGTATAAGTTCTTGGATATGACATTTGATCTCATCATTTTCTAACAGAGAGCAGTGATAGACTATCCCATTGGGTATTGGTGCATTGGGGGTTAGATCGATGGGATGCTTGACCTGACAGTGTAGAGGTACCCCAATAGGTGATGGGAATATGTCTTTGTATTCTTCAATGACCTTATCCACTTGCTTCTGCTGCATGGAGAGGTCGGCTACAGAGGCCATGGATGTTGTTGAAACCTTTCACTCACTTTGAGAGAGAATAATGAAGAAGACAAACTTCTCAGTCTGACAAATGACCTTCCTGCATTGATTGGTATAGATCAAGAAAACAAAAATAGGTGGGACTACCTTGATAATCTTGTACAATTTCCTATTCAAAGTAATAATAACATTGTGAGGCCTAGACTCATATACAACATGGAATTTCCATAAATAAGGTTGGCCCAAAAGAACATCACAAATTTTAAGGGGAGAAACCTCACACAATAGCACATCTTTGAATGGCTTGATGTCATACGACAGGTGGCACTATTGGATGATGTGAAGATCGTTTCCTTGATGCAACCATCTGATGGTGTAGGCTTGTGGGTGCAACATTGTCGGTAAGGATAGTTTCTTGATGACCTTTGCCAAGATGAGGTTAATCTAGATACTTCTATCAATGATGACGTGCAACAAAGTTCCTTTTACCCACATCTATGAATGAAATAGGCGCTCGCCTTCCTCTTGCTCATCCATTTCACCAGGATGGATCTTGGTGGTAGCAATGGTGGAACTAGGTTCTGTGTCAATGATCCGTATCCACTTTTCTGGTTCTGACTCAGAGTCAGAACCTACATCTGATTCATGGTCTTTTACCTCAGCCACCAATGACTTCTTTGAGTGGAAATCAACAGTGTTTTGTTAGGGGCTCTTATGGAAGTTGCACCACTTCCTAGTATCTTTCTTTGTCTTCCCATTGTACTTCTTTTCTTGCGGATTGGATTGTTTGTCCTGAGGTTTCCCATATTTTCTTTGTTCTCTGTTCTATGGGTTGGGGTTTCCCTTGCCCTGCTTCTACTGTGAGAGGTTCCCAGGCCCAAACTGTCGTGTCTTTTGTTTTATCTTCTGCTCAATTTTGACAACATATCAATAGGCCTCTCCCAAGGATGAGATGTCCAAAAAATCCATTTTTGTTTTGATGTATCTATTAAGATCACCGCAGTACTTGAGAACTATATGTCGCTCAGAATATTTGATACCCATCTTGGTGCACAAGGTATGTAAGACATTAGTGAACTATGGCATTGTTTGGTCTCTTTCGTGTCGTAGTGTGGTCCATTTTTTATACAAGTCGTCATAACTTCCAACAGGGTAGTATTTTTCCTTAATAACATCCCTAAAGGAGCCCCAAGTGGGTGAAACTTCAAATAATGTGGATCCCTCGATTTCCTTTTGCTCACAGAAAGTATCCCACCAATATTTGACATGGGGGATGGCCTTGAGGAGTGAAAATGTAATATTTTCTCTATCAGAAAAGTTGTGGACAGAAAAATACCCTTCTAGAAGATTTAACCATTTATCTATGGCATCCGCATCTATTTTTCCTTCAAATATAGGAATATAAAAATTTATATGTACCTTGAAGGGGGTGGCACCTCCACTTGAGGTGCATGCATCGCTTTTCGACAACCGTCGAAGGATTTGTGCAAATTTTTCCATCATCTCGTTCTTCTGTTGCTCAAGGGATTCCTCAAGAAACATTTTAAAAGGATATCCTGTCCCATAATATTTATTTTCACCCACCATGGACAGTTTCTTGGGCATGCGAGAGAATTTTTCCTCAAGACAAACAAGCTCAAGACCCAACTCTTTATACCCTGATCGTGTCGGGGACATGCATTAAAAAAACTGACAAGTAGCAGACTGCTCTGATACCACTGATCCAGATTTATGAGCGAAACGAAATGAAACCACAGATTTATAATATTAACATAGAGACACAGTGAAAAATAACAGAGATACAATAAAACTTGACTTTTATTAAATAAGAAATATGTTGAAAACTGTAAAATGGAGACTAAAAACAAGCTTGCTAGAATGGTGGTAGATTATCTCTGAGAAGAGATGTGGAAACTAAGCTCATTCGCACGAAGATGAGTAAAATGAGGATTTGAAGGCCTTTTTACCATAAACATGAATAAAAAAACCGTAGACATCCAAAAACCTAACCCTAGGATATGAAGGGCCAAAAGTCATGTGAGCCCTATTGGGGTAAGTTAGTACATCAACTTCTCGGGGTCGTAACTTTTTCTTATGATCTCCGTTTAGTGCGCAAAACAACTCATTGGAAAGGTATTGATCAAGAGATTCATTTAGGGGGCTCAATAAAATCCTTAGGTTATCATTGAGGTGCCCAATAGTGAAACAAGTGTCGTTTGGGCCCTCAAAATGGCCTCGAAAGTTCAAGAACCGAAAAACTGCTAAAAATAGTAAGTTGCCAAAAACCTATTTTGAGCTAGTTAGAAAAGGTGGGTGGCCATTGAGATTCTCTTGGAATAATGGTATAATAGTGGAAGAATTAAGTGAAATGATGAAGGAATAGATGGACTGAGGATGTTGAAAGAGGAAGACAATGAGTCAAATGTAGAGATTGGAGTATTGCACTGTGGGAAGAGGTTTAGGTATAATAAGATGGATATTGTGGCTAAGATAGAAGGGAAGCACAATGAGTTAGAGAATAGAGACCCCTCCAGAGTGCATTAGATCACACCATACAAAAAAAGGAAAGAAAAAGAAAAGGATCCTCAACACAACATGTCCCATCTCATATTAGAATCTGCATCGAACCCATGACCCCTTGTGCATCACTGAGAATTTAAGTAGGAACCAAAACTTGTTCAAGAGAAATTGTATTTAGTGGAGAAAGTCAGAACATTAGTCAGAATAGTGGAAGTATCACAACCAACCAGAGACAAACAATTAGTACACATAATACAATGGAAGGAATAGATATTACATTGAGGATGCTTGAATTCCATGGAGTGGGGTCCAAGGACCCAAAGAAACATTTTTTTGTATGTGAAACCATATGGACTACAACAATATGAGGTAGTGAAGATTGTGCAGTTGGTAACAATGTTCATAAATCATGCATTGTTATGGTATATGAAATACCAGACTACTACACCAACAGGACAATCAAGAACCTTGGCAGAGATTAGACAAGCCTTATCAAATGTATTTAGAAAGTAAAAATATGAGTTGTTGGTTACTTCTTCCTACTCTGCCTGAGCTTCTTGATCCCAGGGTTCAAGTCTCTTTGGTTTCCAACAAAGCCTCTAAAACTATCAGCCCTCCTGGTAAACCAGAAGGCAACGCAACACACAATATGCACTGCACAGTCTCACTCAAGATAGCTTTAATGGGTGGTTGTAAGACTCATGTGTGTATAACCTAGGATTGAGTGTGAGATGTGAGAATTGTATATTGAATCACGATAATAACTTGTAAACGCAATATGTTGTCATTTATGGATAAACAGGAAATATAGAAACTCATTCATTCAACATAACTGTAACTACTTAAGACATTAAAGATATGCATGCATTCATAACCTAACACAGATGTTACTGTGCTTCATCCCCTCCTGGGATATGTCCACAAAGATTTGGATTCTTGGCTCTTTTATTATGGTATTTCCGCATCTAAATCATCATGTGCTTACAACTCTTTCAGTTGGGTAAGATCTATATGAGGCAGACTAGATCGCACCAGGATCCTTAGCCTGTGATCTAAGCCTCAAAATCTACCCTCCTTCTTCATCTCCAGCTCAACATCTTACAAAAATAGATCATAAAAAAAAATATTGCATATCGGTTTACTACAATAACGCTTCTTACAATAACAACTTATCTCTATAAACTCTGAACAATAATAACAATAATAACAACCAAACCCTTCTATGTGTTGGTCACTATAATTGCTTATTTAACTAAACAATCAAGTGCTACATAAATTGTCAACCCAGGGAAGTCTATTTATTTCAAAGGTAATCACACACTGTATATGCTCAATCTCAAAAGCAATCTAGAGTTGTAGTAAAAATACATTAATCACACCTTGCCTCGAACAAACTGAAGTTCTACTTTGAATTACAGGAAAGAAACCTACCTATTGCAGAGTTCAAAGTTTAAAGAAATAATTGTCGAAAGAATCCTGGATTACATTAAGAAATAACAACCTAGGAAAGAAATCCTTCAAGACACTGCAAAAGGAAAGACCAACTATCTTGTAACAAAGAACATGACCCTATTCCCCAAGCAGGAATCTTCAACACCTGTTTCCGATCATCACAATTTCATGAACTCATTGCTAATTGAAATGATTGACACACAATGAAGGCCAATTGTCTCTTAATAGAGAACAGGACCTTATTCCCCAAGAAGGAATCTTCAACACCTGTTTCTGATCATCACTTTCATAGACTCATTGCTAATTGAAATGATTGACACACACTGAAGACTAACTATCTCTTAACAAAGAACAAGACCCTATTCCCCAAGAAGGAATCTTCAACACCTGTCCCTGATTATCATGCTTTCATCAATTCACCAAACAATATTTCTAACTAGAATGATTATCAGTTACCCAAGCATGAATTATATGAAAACAATGTAACAACTAGTAAAGCAGAGTTTCAGCAAGACAGAGTTCAGTAAAGTTGTGTTTCAGAAAAACAAAATTTAATCAAGGCATGAACAAAAATAACACTAACACACTACAAAGCTAATGGGTGAATCTTGTGAAGAAGGTGGGCCCTCCCTTCTCACAAGATTCCCCTGAAACGAGATGAACTAGAAATAAATGCTCAGAACAATCTTTTATTAATCTGTCAACTATATCATATTACAATGTCTGAAGTAAAACACGTCCTTCTCTGTAAATCCTTTCTTAGCCAAGAAGAAGATCCTTTCTAATGATGATTTCCTCTTATTTAAAGAGGAGAATCCCCTCGATAGAATTTGATCATCAAATTAGATGTGTACATCTGAATCCTATTCTTAGTCAGATCTGATCTCTATACTGGAATAGGATATCCTGGTCTCTTGTAACAAAATGCTATTATGATAGTTGAAAAGATGTTGAGTGAGGTGTTGTTGTTGCGGCTGGAGTAACAACTTCTTTATTTATCTTCTTGTTACTGTTGTTGTATGTTGTTTCAGCATCGCAAATCGCGGTCTGTTTCAGCAACGGGATTTGCGTTCTGACTATTTCAGCAACGTGGTCTCACGCAACATCGATGGTTAATTATGACTCAAGGTGCAACTGTTGTGGTCAATGTAACAAATTTGTGTAAATTGTTGTTCAACATCGTAGACCACGGAGGGTGTAACCGCTTCTTCTTGTGTGAGTTTTTGTTTCAGCATCGTAGACCACGGAGAGTGCAACAACTTCTTCTTGTGAGAGTTGTTGTTTCAGCATCGTAGACCACAGACTGTTTCAGCCACAGGGTTTGCGTGCTTTGACTGTTTCAACAACGGGCTTTTAAACAACAATGATAATCTGCAGTTCGAACTGTTTCAGTACTTATATATTTCTGATCAATGATTAAGTATGAGAGTAATGTAAAATTATATGCAAAACAGATTAAACATATAGTAAAGAGAAGAGACATTATATACCTTTGGAAGGATAGGGTAAGGTGATAATGTGAGTTTAAATGTGAGTGAAAAAAGGATGTAATGGTAGCAAAAAGTGTGAACAAAAAGGTACATTATAGGGTCCTAACATCCCCCCCAACTGAAAAGGTTGTATGTCCTCAGGCAACTTCAATCTGAATCAGAATTTGGATATCGACTCTGAGCATGCAAGTTACTTAGGCAGTAGCTGTGGAAAGTGCTGTCTGTTGGAGCTATGAATCCTTGAACGCGTTGTAGCCTTTTCCAAGCTACTGTTTCAGACTTCTTGGGCAACTTATAATGAACTTGATATTTCTCTGTTGGCATCCATAGGATAGGAAAATGAAACTGATAACCTATCCATCTTTCAACACATTGCTGAACACACTTGATGTAACTAGGTACCCTGGAAATTGTTGTCTCAAGATTAGTGGGGCTAAAGGGATTGTGTTCCTGTCTTTTCCCAGAAGATTGTTGCCAAAACATGTTATTTGCTTGTAGGGTAGCAATCTCTGTGATCTTAATGAACTGTTGACAATCCTGAAGCACGGTTTTCTATAGTTGCCGAATGTGTTGAGTCATCCCTGGTTTCTTCAAAAACTGATAATACTCTATAACAAAGGTGGAAACATTTTGTGGTTCTGGCTGTATCCAGAGAAGGCGGTTATCCTCGTTATGCTTGGCATCTAGGAAGTCATCCTGCCATATAATTTGATTGTTAAGGAAGGAGGTGAGTGCCCGAATCTGGATGTCGCCGACAAGAGGGTTAAGGTTAAGCTGTTGGTTCTCGGGGATGGCCTCATTATGAAAATATACCTCATAGAGGAGGTGTTGATCCATAGCAGAGGCTTCTACAAAGGTTTTAACAAAATCTGCTGGATTTAACACTACATGGGGTCTGCCTTCTTTGATTGATTTGATCTGAAAAAATGTAAGTCGTTCCATGAGGAACAACGAGTAATTGCAGGATGGTTTCCTTGTAGCCAACAACTTTTGTGCCAAGTCAAACATCAGGAGCAATTTTCCTTTTAGCTCTTTATTATGTTTCTTATAAGCACGGGATTCCTGGCGTGTTTTCTCCAAAGATTCCCAGTTTGAATAGATATGGTTTAGCCAGATTAGTTTGTGTTCCTGCAGGCTTTTGCCCTGTGTAACAACAGACTCTTTTTTCCATTTGTCTATTATTGCCTGCTCATCCCATGGTTGAGTTTGTGTTTCAACATTGCAAGTGGTAGGTTGAGGTAGGGTCTGAGTGGCTTGTTCCACAAATGTGTGGGTATTGATCTAGCTAGGAGGGGAAGATTCATCAATAGGCAATGTTTGTACAACTTTATTAACAAAAACATGAGCTTCAGATTTGACAATTGTTGTAGGCCAGGGTTCAGTTTTAATTTTGGAGGGTCCTGCTGGTTCTTTTGTAACAGCAGGGTGTTCTTCTTTGACTGCAAAAGTCGTAGGTGTAGGGGAAGCTCCTGGCATTGGAATTTGAATCACTTTGTATCCTTCTTGATAATAGATGTCCTCACATTGACTGCACATATACTCTCTACACAGATTCTCTGTTGTAGTTCTCTCTGACATGGTCCCTATGCGAGCTAGGGTGTATAATTTGAGTTCCTTCTCATAGGATTCCTTTACCATGACTAGCTCTTGCTTGTAGGCTTCCAATTCAGACCTTAGGAACTCATTTTCTTGTAATACAGAGGCCATTGTTGGTTTTGGAGGAGGGGTGACTGGTTCTTGTGTAGCAGTCACATCCGCACTAGCTGGTTCTTTTGGAGCAGCTACAGGATCGGCAGTTGATTCTTGTATTTCAGCTTCTTGATGTAAAGAAAGTAATGTTGCAGCACCCTGGGCATCTGATTCCTGTATCTTGGTAGCAATATCAACAGTTGGTTCTTGTGTTTCAGCTGTAGCTGGTTCTTGTGTGACAGCTATAGCTGGTTCTTGTGTTTCAGCCACTGAATGAGTAGCTGGTTCTTGTGTTTCAGCTACTGAATAAGTAGCTGGCTCTTGTGTTTCAGCTACTAAATGAGTAGTTGGTTCTTGTGTTTCAGCTACTTGATTTGAAAAGGATGATGTCGCATCATACTGGGCCGCTGGTTCTTTTGTTTCAGTGCCCGTGGGTGGGATAGGTAAAGATTCCAGAATTTGGGAGGTTGGAGGTGTACGAGGTTTTAACTGGATGGGTTGGGGGCTTAGGGAAGTGGCAGTAGTGGCTGCCCTTGTTGAGGCCCTTGTTCTTTTTCTTTGTAAAAAGGGCGGAAAGAAAGGAATTTGCTTTCGTTTGCGTGGGGGATTTTCCTCAGTGATGGGACAGGGAGAATTGTCTGGTTCATAGTCATCGCTAAGGATATGAAGGGAAGGAGTGGATGATTTTGGTAAAATGTGGGGTGGGTTTGGTATGGTAGGGAGGTTAATTGGATTGATTGGGTCTGTATGTGGACTGTTAGGTGCTTTCGGAGGGTCTGGAGGGTTTTGTGGTTGCTATTCCTGAAGATTTTCAGGATATTCAACAGCTTCTTGGGGGTCTATGGGTGGGTTATTTAGTGGAGGGTTTTTTGGAGGGTTTTGTTGGGAAAAACCCTTTTGGATAAGAAGTTGAGCGAGACGATGATGGGTGAGGGAAAGGGTGAGATTTTTATCCTTTTTACAATAATGCGACATATTTTTAAGACATCCGAGCAGATAATAAGGAATGTTCACCAATCTAGCATGCCATAAATGAGACAACAGGAAAAAATCATACTGGTAGACTACCTGGTATCGGCATTCATAGGTAAGGTAGTGCTTGACGAAATCTATAACTTTCGGCCATGGAGGCGACAACGAGCTGAGTCGGACACCCCGACCTTTAGGCTCAATTTGTTCCCCTAGCAAGAGGAAATCCTGCTGGGCATTAAGAATGATATGTTTGCGGCTAAACCAGTGAATGTCACTGGTAGGGAGACCCGAAACCTGTGCTATATCCTCCTCTGTAACCAGAATCCGAACCCCTTGAACAATGGAATGATCTTCCTGAAGATTTCGAGCGAATTGAAGAACTTGTTGTTTATCAAATCCCTCGAGCCTCTAAAAATAACTGAGCCATCCTGCCTGCAGAAAAATTTGATGAACTTCTGGATACAGTTCTAACAGGGATGTCGTGGTAGGTTCGTACCGTATAACAGGGCCTCCCATAGCTAACAACTCAATAAAATGCACCGTCAGAGAGTCGAGTAACCGCTTCTATGCAGAGAAAGTTTTTCGGGTGAAGGCATGCAAATGGTGGTAAAACAACGAAAGGATGGTAAAAAGAGAATGATGGTGGTTGGTTCATGTGAAATGATGTTATAAGAATTCAATATCCCCCCCCGCCCTCAAGTATGGGTGAAATAATGATTTTACATGAGTGGTAATTATGAGTTGGGATCTTCTCATTAACTATAGTTCAATTTTATTTACATATAAAGTTTACATACCTCTTCTTTACCTTTTGATTCGTACTTCAAATAGAATATAGTGCCTGTCCATAATAGTTCTGCAGTAGCCATGGCAGAGAATTTTGATTTGTTAGAGGAATTGTATCAAGGATTTGTTTACTGGAAGGACAAAATGTAGTATGAGAGCACAAAATCTTATTGACAGAGAATGCTGAAAAGTTGGTGTTTCAGCAACAGGGAAAGAATAGAGAAATGTTTGTTGAAGGGTGATGATGCAGAATACTGTTGAGGAAGTGGTTTTTCAGCAGTGGTGACATGTTGCTGAGTAGTGGTGTTTCAACGATAGAGAGAAGGGCGAAAATTTGTTGAATAGTGGTGTTTCGGCAATGGGGGAAAATGCAAAAAGTTGTTGATCAATGATGTTTCAGAAATGGAGAAAAAGGGAGAAATTGCTGACTAGTGGTGTTTCAGCAAATGGGGAAAATTTTGAAAAATTGCAGAACATTGGTGTTTTAGCAATGGGGGAAGAAGGGAGAAATTGCTGAATAGTGGTGTTTCGGCAATGGGGGAAAATGCAAAAAGTTGCTAATCAGTGGTGTTTCAACAATTGGGGAGAAATTGCTGAACATTGGTGTTTCAGTAAATGGGGAAAAATTTGAAAAATTGCGGAACAGTGGTGTTTCAGCAATGGGAGAAGAAGGGAGAAATTGTTGAATAGTGGTGTTTTGGCAAAGGGAGGAATTGCTGAACAGTGGTGTTTCAACAATGGGGAAAAGGCAAAAAGTTGTTGAACAATGGTGTTTCAACAATGGGGAAAGAACAAAAAGTTGTTGAACAGTGGTGTTTCAGCAATGGGGTAGCTTGGCTCTTCTTGAAGTAAGATCGTCCTTTCTTAGTAGGCCTTTGATTTGATCGAGAATCTACAAAAATCAATTGTAACATGCTATTTCTTGACAGGGATTATTAGTAAACGAAATCTAATCTAATACTAAAGAAATTAAATTAAAATGAATTAATTGGAATGAGGGTTAGGAGCCCCTTCTAAAAAGGGGTAATGAGAGTCTGCCACACATGTGGTCTTAAAATATTCTTTGGAAATAGGGCGTTGGTACAGACGGAGCCAATGACCATTCACGAGTAATGGTGTTTTAGAGTCATCGATTGTGAGGAGCATTATTGTTCCATTGGGGAAAATAGTGTCCACTTCATAAGGTCCAAGCCATCTTGTACGTAGTTTCCTTTGAAATTATTTAAACCGAGAATCATACGGTAGGGCCCAATTACCTTTTTGGAATTGATTATTTTTTATAGTTTTGTCATGCCATTTTGATCTTTGTTGTTGAATCATAGTTGTATGATGAATGGCATCTAGTCTTTTTTCATCCAATTCATTAAGCTGCTGCAACCTGGCTGTCTGTGCATCTATCAAATCACGGTTGACGGCTAAAGTAGTCCTTAAGGTTTTGATTTCAAATTCCACAGGAAAGACGACACTTTTTCCATAAACTAATTCATAGGGAGAGAATCCTGTAGTATTTCTCCAGGTAGTTCTGTAGGCCCATAATGCTTCAGGGAGCCTGTGAGACCAATCCTTTCTATTTTCCTTCACTGTTTTTGTGAGAATGGATTCTATTAATTTATTTGTGCTTTCCACCTGTCCATTGGCTTGGGGGTGGTATGGTGTAGTCATTCTATTCTGAATATGATATTTCTGAAGGGTGTCTTTAAAACCATGAGAAGTGAAAGGAGGTCCCCCATCTGTAACTAATTCTGTTGGCACTCCAAATCTGATGAAGATATCTTCAAATAGGAAATCTAGAACTGCTTCTTTAGTCGCTGTATGGAGTTCTTTAGCTTCCACCCATTTGGTCATATAATCTGTGCAGACCACTATGTAAAATTTTTGATTGGATGGGGGGTTAATGGGTCCTACAAAGTCTAAGGCCCATCTTTCGAATGGTTCAAGTACTATCTGGGGGTTTAATGGCATTTCATCTCTATGATTAGGTTGGTCCATTCTTTGACAGTTATCACAGGCCCGGACATATTTCTTTGCATCTTTAAAAAGTGAGGGCCAATAATACCCCATCCTGAGAATTTTATGTGATGTTCTTTTATCAGCAAAATTCCCTCCACAAGGGCCATCATGACAAGATTTTAGTAGATCATAAAACTCATCTTCTCTAATGCACCTTCGGATTTCTTGATCAAGTCCTGTGTGGAAAAGACACCCACTTATACAACTATACCGAGCACTTTGTTGAATGATTCTTCTTTTCTCCCGGTGGGATAGGTGTGGTGGTAACTTCCCTGCAACCAAGTAGTTAGCAATGTCTGCATACCATGGTGAGTGAGCAGATACTGCAAATAGATACTCATCAGGAAAGGAATCATCTACTGGGCTATCATCATCAGGTGTTAACCGAGAAAGGAAATCAACAACTACATTTTCTTTTCCTGGTCTATCTATAATTGTAATATCAAATTCTTGCAATAATAGTAACCATCTAGTGACTCGAGCATTTATGATAGGTTTGTTCATTAGATATTTGATAGCTGAGTGATCAGTATGGACAAGAGTAGAGTAGCCAGTGATGTAATGTCTAAATTTATTAATAGCATAGATAACTGCTAAGAATTCCTTTTCGGTAACTGTATAGTTAAGTTCAGCAGGAGTCATATTCTTTCTAATGAAGTAAATAGCATAAGGGAGATGATTTTCTTCTTGTCCCAAGACAAATCCTATTGCAGTATCTAAAGCATCAGAGGATATATGAAAGGGAAGTGTACAATCAGGTCCTCTTAGAATAGGAGCTGTAGATAACTGATGTTTAAGTGTATTAAATGCTTCTTGGCAAGAATTACTCCATTTGAACTCAACATTTTTCATTAGTAACACAAACAGGGAGGGAAGCTATTTTGGAATTTTTTTTGATAAATCTTCTGTAGTATTCAGCATGTCCTAGAAAACTTCTTACCTCTGTTTGGGTTTTGGGAATAGGAAGATTTTTAATGACTTGTATCTTGGATGGATCCACCTGGATTCCTTGAGCTGAAATAAAATGTCCAAGCACTATTCCTTCACTCATCATCATA
>ML787162.1:225194-251278 GCA_009831015.1 Picea engelmannii
ATTTGGATTCCATTGGTTAAGATATGGTTGTTGTTGTGGAGGCCAAGGAGTCCACATTGATGGATCAACAAAGGGTGGGTTAGTTTGTTGCATGGGTGGGTAATTCATTTGATTTAGGTATTGCATTTGATTATAGGGAGGGTGATTCATTTGATTAAAAGAAGGATAGGTATTCCAATGATTAGAAGATGTAAATGGCATATTAGGATTCATACCTTGTCCCCGCGGTTGCCATTGCCTTCTCTGTGTCAATAGATAGACAACTTCAGCTTCTTCATTAGTTGGTTGTAATGCTGCCTTGATTCCTGGTAAAGAAGGGCACTATTGAGTTTCATGATCCTTATCACAGATGGTGCAGATTGGATTTTTGTCCAATGGGCATTCCCTTCGTGGGTGCTTGTCTCTGCATTTAGAAAAAAAGATGGACAGAGTTGCTTCTGCTCCGGCTTGTTTCTTTTGAATCTACAGGGTATCAATTTGTGAGGCAAAAGAGCTTAACATTTCAGTTTTAAAACCTTCAAGTAAATTACTATTTCGGCTCTTGTTTCTCCCCCACTGG
The DNA here is from genome assembly GCA_009831015.1 of Picea engelmannii. Lineage (NCBI taxonomy): Eukaryota > Viridiplantae > Streptophyta > Pinopsida > Pinales > Pinaceae > Picea > Picea engelmannii. The sequence goes on from ML787162.1 coordinate 225,754, forward strand.
CTGATTTTTGGACTCTTGAAAATGTGGTATCCCTGCTATTTGATCTATTCCTTGAAGCTCCTCTTGAACATCTTTTACATAGGTTAACAATTTCATCATATGATTCTTTAGATATGTCCCCTTTTCTAAGCATATTCAGCATATCTAAACAGTCATCCCTTACTCCTTTTAGTAATATCATTTTAAGAATATCTTTACTTACATCGGGGTGACTGGATCTTTGTAGATTGTACTGTAGCCTTTCTACAAAGTCCTCCAAATTTTCATCCTCTTTCTGTATCATCTTAAATAGTTCTTCCCTTTTTTCTCTTGTTCGAAAATAGTCCTGGTATTTATGTAGGAATTTATGTTTCATTTGATCCCATGTTGTGATTACATGGCCTCCAAGACTCATGAACCATCTTAGTGCATTTCCTTTCAATGTTGCTGGAAATAGCTTTAATTTTTTAGCATTGGAAATGTAATCATAACTTCTGCATATTATGTCAAACTCAAAAAGGAATTCATCAGGATCTTCTGAAGATAAACCATGAAAGTTAGGTAGTGCCGAGAGTGGAATGTTCTTCATGGGAGATACCCCTCTAGGAAGATCACCAATAGGAAATCCTAATGTAGAGAAAGAATTTTCATCATTTACCTCTCTTTCAGGACCTGCCTATTCTTCATGATGCAATTCTTCATTGTACTCATCCATGTTTTCTTCTCTTTGCTCCCCTGATGTGCTTGCTCTGTCCTCAATGTTTCCTGTTGGTTTCTCGACTGTCTCAGGACTCCAAACCTCTTTCCCCGTTTCAAAGTTTGCTTGAAAGGAAGGTTGGGACTTTGGTTTCCGAAAGTTTGGTCGTTGAGGAGCAGCAGATTCAGATTTTGATATAATCTCGTCAATATAAGTCTTTCTTCCTCCTCTTCCTCTACCCCTGCCACCTGTAGGGTCAGTTTCTTTGGGGTCTCCGCATCCTCTCATGCAATCTTTATATCTGAAAGAACATAAGTTCTTTTGAAATCTATAATTACCTTCCCCGACAACGGTGCCAAAATGTTGGTCACTATAATTGCTTATTTAACTAAACAATCAGGTGCTACATAAATTGTCAACCTAGGGAAGTCTGTTTATTTCAAAGGTAATCACACATTGTATATGCTCAATCTCAAAAGCAATCTAGATTTGTAGTAAAACTACATTAATCACAACTTGCCTTGAACAAACTGAAGTTCTACTTTGAATTACAGGAAAACAACCTACCTATTGCAGAGTTCAAAGTTTAAAGAAATAATTGTCCAAAGAATCCTGGATTACATTAAGAAATAACAACCTAGGAAATAAATCCTTCAAGACACTGCAAAAGGAAAGACCAACTATCTTGTAACAAAGAACAGGGCCCTATTCCCCAAGAAGGAATCTCCAGCCCCTGTTTCCGATCATCACACTTTCATGAACTCATTGCTAATTGAAATGATTGACACACACTGAAGGCCAACTATCTCTTAACAGAGAACATGACCCTATTCCCCAAGCATGAATCTTCAACACCCGTTTCTTATCATCACACTTTCATAGACTCATTGCTAATTGAAATTATTGACACACACTGAAGACTAACTATCTCTTAACAGAGAACATGACCCTATTCCCCAAACAAGAATCTTCAGCACCTGTCCCTGATTATCATTCTTTCATCAATTCACCAAACAGGATTGCTAACTAGAATGATTATCAGTTACCCAAGCATGAATTATATGAAAACAATGTAACAACCAGTAAAGCAGAGTTTCGGCAAGACAGAGTTCAGTAAAGTAGTGTTTCAGCAAAACAAAATTTAATCAAGGCATGAACAGAAATAAAACTAACACACTATAAAGATATTGGGTGAATCTTGTGAAGAAGGTGGGCCCTCCCTTCTCACAAGATTCCCCTGAAACGAGATGAACTAGAAAGAAATGCTCATAACAATATTTTATTCATCTGTCAACTATATCATATTACAATGTCTGAAGTAAAACACGTCCTTCTCTATAAATCCTTTCTTAGCCAAGAAGAAGATCCTTTCTAATGATGATTTCCTATTATTTAAAGAGGAGAATCCCCTCGATACAATTTGATCATCAAATTACATGTGTACATCTGAATCCTATTCTTAGTCAGATCTGATCTCTATATTGGAATAGGATATCCTGGTCTCCCGTAAAAAAATTCTATTACGATAGTTGAAAAGATGTTGAGTGAGGTGTTTATGTTGCGGCTGGAGTAACAACTTCTTTATTTATCTTCTTGTTACTATTGTTGTATGTTGTTTCAGCATCACAAATCGCGGGCTGTTTCAGCAACAGGATTTGTGTTCTGACTGTTTTAGCAATGTGGTCTCATGCAGCAACGATCGTTAATTCTGACTCAAGGTGCAGCTGTTGTGGTCAATGTAACAACTTTGTGTGAATTGTTGTTCAGCATCGTAGACCACGGAGGGTGTAACAACTTCTTCTTGTGTGAGTTGTTGTTTCAACATCGTAGACCACAGAGAGTGAAACAACTTCTTCTTGTGTGAGTTTTTGTTTCAACATCATATACCACGGACTGTTTCAGCCACAGGGTTTGCGTGCTTTGACTGTTTCAGCAACGGGCTTTTAAACAACAATGATAATCTGAAGTTCGAACTATTTCAGCACTTATATATTTCTGATCAACGGTTAAGTACGAGAGTAATGTAAAATTATATGCAAAACAGATTAAACATATAATAAAGAGAAGAGATGTTATATACCTTTGGAAGGATAGGGTAAGGTGATAATGTGTGTTTAAATGTGAGTGAAAAAAGGATGTAATGGTAGCAAAAAGTGTGAACAAAAAGGTACATTATAGGGTCCTAACACTATGATACCTAAGTATCTATACTTATACGTTTTTGGCTCTTCATCCATTACAATACATTACCAAAACCCTAACCCTAACGTCGTTAGGTCTTCCCTGCATGCGCGCATGTTGTTCTTCCTTCCAGTTGTCGCTTCCCTCATGCATGCTTTCTTTCCCAAAATCACCTTGTTTTTCCACCTCAGTCTACCTCCAACATGAGTCATAGTATATCATAAAGATGAAGGAAATTAAGAAAGTACGAACTGAGTTAGTTTGGAATTTCGCTAAAAGGCTTAAGGATGTGATGGGTAGATTGGCATTCCATATTCCTGATGAACAACATAGAGAATGGTTTATTGCAGGTGTGTTGTCGCACATTCGGTGTCCATTGACACAACATAAAGTCATGCCATAGCCAAAATCTTTATAAATCATGATGAAACTAGAATCATCCCTTGTAGGAGAAAGCAACACAGGGATGGCACGGGTCTAGGCACAACTAGCAGCATTGAACCTCCAGTTGAAAGAGATTTCTAAAGGGAAGGAAAAATGTGAACAAGTCTAGTGTATAACATGTAAGATAGAATTCCATCGTAAAGATGAGTGGCCAACATTTGCGAAGTATATGTTTACAGGAGCACCGAACCCACTGGCAGGAGGAGTAGGATATTTTGAAATATGCAAGACCTGGAGACATCATTCAACTGCTTGTCTATTACTGTAGAAGTACCAGAGTACACATAGGAACCTTTTTTATGATTTCTGCAAGTATGTTTGACATGATGAGAAATATTGTCGAGCATCTGACTTAATGAGAGAGTGCACTTCATATACCTACATAATTCAGGAAGAAAATTTCGCAGTAGAAGGAGTCCTGCAACACAATACCCCAAGAGGCTTTAACCAAGGAGGACGAAGGGGATTAGGGTGAGGTCAAGGATGAGGATGATGTATTCAAGGCAGAAGAGGGCCAATCATTTGTTATACTTGTAACCAATTGGGAAATTTGGTGAGGGACTGCCCAAATCTTTGCAAAACATGTACGTGTTGCAGACCATTGGACCATGCAACATAAGATTGTCTTCAACTGATAACAAAATGGTAGGAAAGAGGGAACCAAAACCAGAACCAGAACCTACAGATGATAGTTGCATAACAACATTATGATCAATGCAAAATAGAAATAGTTACACGAGGAGGATCTAGAATAGGACAAGATCTGATAGACAAGGGAAAAAGAAGGATCAAGCAATGGGTAAGGAAAGAAACTGATCCTATGAAAGCATTTGATCCACAGAAAGAGAAAGAGACGTATCAACAAGCCAGAAATGAGATACTAGGACTAGAATGGATAACATCTATGTCGACTGCGACACTACTATATGATATGCTATCATTATACAACCACGCCATTTCAGAAAGATTAGTCGAGAAGGTAATCACTTTGAAATATTTTCTCAAGAGTTGTTTAGAATCGATGAAAGATGAGAAAAAAAATTAGCGTGCTACGTGGAATGATTGATCAATGCAGCCAAAAAAAAGAGGTACCAGCCACCTAGAGGGAAGTAAACCAAGTATTGCGCAAAAAGAGGACAAATAGAGAATTTAGACTGAGTGCGTAGCTATGAGATTATGAAATGGAAAACGTCATCCTAGACTTAATATTAGATGTAAATTTTCTTCCAAGATAGATGTGGGAAATGATGGGGAAGCCTAAGTTAATTTGGTCACATGTTAAGTTGAGATTGACAAACCAACATAATATAGTGCCAATTGGAAGACAGTTAGGAGTAACTATTAACATAGATGGAGTGCACAGTGTTGCAGACTTTAAGGTCATTGAGATCGTGGATGGAATTCATCCATATCCAGTGTTTCTTGGCCTGTATTGGGCCTTCGATAAACATACAATTATTAACTCAAGCAAAGGGAAATGATTTTTGAAATGGGAGATTTGAATTTCATTGCATCATTAGACCCTACAAAAGAAAGAAGATATGTGGAACCCGCTAGAAAAGAAATAGATAACTTGTATAATATGACCGCGCACATGGATGACTATGTCAATTCTACTGTCAATGGTGTGATTAGTTGGAGAAGCATTAGGTCTTGTGCATCAGAATCAAAGGAAGGACTTGAAAATTGGCAGCACCAGTAACATGAACTATCGACCAGAAGATGTGCTCACATCACTCTCTCCTTGCGTTGAATCGAGACAGAGGTATGTGATGCACCCAACTTTGATGGACTAATTGATGTCTATTATTTTATGAAATAATTTGAGTTGTAGATACCCAAACAACAGACGTTGTTATCATTACATGTTTCACTAAGAGAAACCCTGAAAAGATGGTGGGCAAAACATAAGGAAGGTATAGAAGATTGGAAGCACTATAAAAGACTAATGCAGATCATATTTGGAAAAAACGATGAAGAAATGACACAGAAGTACACAGGGTTGAGAAATCCATTGGATCATATTGTGCAATGAATTAAAACTGGGAGATAGGTTCCCAAGCAGGAATGGACACACGAGTTTGTACATACACTTGAGATGGTTCCAAAGAAATAGTATCTAGAACTAGAAGTGCATAGAGGGACAATAGATTCAGAAGAGATCACTCTGAATTTTAAGGTAGTGTTTAGTTTTGAAGTTGAGTCACCTTGAGTAGATGCATCCCTACAAGTCATTAGGAGTAATATTTTTATGGAATAAGACCTAGTAGAACTAGTACCGGGATGCAGTGATAGTCCATGGATTACTTGAGTGTTAAAATATTACTAAAGAGGACCAAGATGAGGGAGATCCAAGAAATGTACAAGTGCCAGATACTGAAGGGGAGCATGCAGTAGAAGGTCCAAAACTCAAATCTGATGTATATGCGAAACCATTAAGGGTACAAAAACTGAATATTGGCACGACAAAGAAACCTAAGTTTTCAAATATTTGTGACTATTTGAACGATGAGACGATTGAGAAGATTGTAGATTTGCTACATGAGTATCAGAACCTATTCCCGAAAAAAAATTGAAGATGAAGGGGATTGTCGGGGAACTAGGTGAAATAAAGATTACATTAAAGCCATAAACTAAGCCGGTAAGACAAAGACCTTACAGGTTGAATCTGAAGCACAAGGAAAAAGTGAAAGCCGAGCTTGATAGAATGTTAGAGGTTGGTATTATTGAGCCTGTTGCAGAGTCCAAGTGGATAATCTCGATGGTTGTTCAAGACAATAATACAAGAGGGATTAGAATTTGCGTAGACCTAAGGAAACTGAACAATTCCTGTCTGCATGACCCTTTTCCGACCCCCTTTACAGAAAAAGTGATAGAAAATGGAGGAGGACAAGAGGCCTACTCGTTCACTAATGGATTTACAGGTTACCATCAAATTAAGATTGCACTAGAAGATAGACACAAGAAAACATTTGCGACAAAATGGGGAAACTACCAGTATACAGTGATGCCATTTGGGTTAAAGAATGCACTTGTTGTGCTTGCGAGAGTAGTTGTTGCATCCTTTAACGAATTTATTCATAAGTTTCTTTAAGTATATTTGTATGATTGGAATGTGTTTAGTTTACTAAAATATCACATAGAAACTCTATGGTTGATGCTTGATAAATGTAGACACTATAAAATTTCTTTAAACTTGGAGAAGTGTATTTTCTATGCACCTTTGAGGATCTTGTTGGGTCATGTGGTAAGCAAGAAAGGTTTATTAGTTGATCCAACAAAGATAGTCGTAATTGTTAAATTTACATCGCTTGAATTAGTAAGACAATTTAGAACAATGTTGGGTCATATATGATATTATAGGAAGTTCATTAAAGGCTATGTGCATATTACAACTCGAATGGAAAAATTGTTAAATAAAGAAGCTAAGTTTTAGTGGAATAAATAATGTTAGCAGGGTCTGGATAAGTTGAAACAAAATTTAGTCACTATGCCCATTTTGGTATTCCCGGATTGGAAGAAAGAGTTCCATGTTCGTGTAAACACATCATCCATAGAGCTCAACGTAGTTTTGGCTCAACCATGAGAGGGAGAGCTAGACCACCTAATTTCCTTTTCTAGAAAGAAGCTATCTACTGCAAAGAATAATTACATGACAACCGAAAGGGAAGGCTTGGCAATGGTATATGCCTTACAAAATTTCCAACACTATTTATTGGGATCCCATTTTAAGATGTATACATACCACTCTGCATTAAGATATCTAGTGAACAAGCCAGTGTTGCGGGGGAGAATTTGTAGATGGTTGTTTTTGTTCCAAGAGTGTGACTTTGAAGTCATTATAAAGCCAAGAAAATTGAATGTAGGGCCGGATCACCTATCGGACATACCGATAGCGGAAGACATAGGGAACCTAGATGACAATTTACCATATGCACATTTATTCTCAGTTCAAATGGTGTATGACTACTTCACAGAGATTGTTCAATTCTTAAGTACGAGAATGGATCCATCAAACATGACAGTATCCCATAAGAAACAACTAGTAGTGAAATAAATAGATTATCAGTTAATAAAAAGAAATATGTATAAGTTAGGCGTAGATGGGATACTACGAAGCTGTGTCGTGGAACATGAGAGATCAATGTGTTATCACTCCAAGAGTCACTCAAGGTTGTAGGTTGAGTAATCTTGGTAACTTAATCAAATGTTCAATAAAATATATAAAATTGGATCATAAGTGGATAATTCACTCACTCACTCAAGGTACATTGAATATATCCAAACAAAATAAGGCTCTTAAAAGGTATGATCAGATGTTCTTTAAACTCATATGGGTGGAGAACATTCACTATACCAACAAGATCATGTATATTGAATATATAGATGAAAGGCTCACTATAATAAAGAAGAATACCTATATTTTTGCCTACCAATTCAATGATTAAAATACATTAATCAGTCACTGTGTAAACAAAACAAATGAATATGACATTCAATATAAGTACAAGAAAAGAATAATGGACAGAGGTCTGAACAATAATAATGAGATAAGATTATGATTCCAACATATATTATATCAAATTCTTTACAAACAAAGAGTGTCTAAAGCTCTCCAAAATCGAACATTTACAATGATGCCTTAATGGTCTTAAATAGTTTTTACAAATTCGACTAGGATCGTCAAAAGATGGATCTGAATGCCACCTATCAGATCAAATCTAAAATAATACAAAAATATATGATGAGATCCTATTTTTGAAGGATAGGTATCCCATCCGAATTCCAAATATTTAGCTCCACCTGAGATTCCTCGTAGTTGTAGAAGTCTTTCATCTCTTTTATCTAACACCTGGAACGATGAATCACCCATTGACTGCTGAAAATCAGGTCAAATTTGACCAAAAAGTCTCCACGCAAAAGGATGACAAGTTGGTAGTGCACTTCATAGGAAAAACATTGTCTGTGCTACGAACTCATGCAGGTGTGTCTTGCCAAAAAACTTCAAAATTGCTTGAAAAATGTTCTTGAAGGCTGAGAGTTTGTCTCATTTGAACACATAATACTATGATTTTCTATCCTTATTGAGATTACTCAGACTTCATCTCAATAACCATATATCCATACATGCTTCTTTAAAGTAATTTCCATACCTTCATAAGACTTCAAAACATCTTAGTTCATCATAGGTCAGCAACCATTAATCAAAACCTTGAAACAACCTTTGAATCAATCACCTTGCTTGGAAGAACTAGGAGAAGTATTTTCTTTTAAGAAAATTGCCAAATTCTTCTTGCTAAGCATATTCTTGGCCAAATATAAGTCTTCAACCAACTTTCTATTGTCTTCTCTCAAGATGAGGTTATGTCTATACACATTAACCAATTGTTTCCTCTGAATCATCTTTTTTTTTTTTTTTTCCTCTTTAGCTGGTTACATTCCCCTGCTAGTTCATCTATTTGACTTGAAAGTTTTATGTTGAGTGTGGCATTCTCCTGGTTTAGTTTCTGGTTCTTCTCCTGAAATTCTTTGAGTTTTCTATCTGCATCCTTGAATAATTGAGCCCAATTAGTTTTAGGACCTTGATCTGTCTCTAGAGCTGACTCTGGTGGAGATTCACTCAATTGGACCATGGCCTCAAGTTCTTCCTTTTCAAGAGGAGAAAATTTCAATCTTGATAACCTAGTTCTAGGATTTATAATCCCAGTGCTTTGATGATATTCCTCTGCTAAAACAAGCTTTCTCCTAGATGACTTTCTAAGGGATGGTGTACTAACTTTAGCTTGGATAGTTTGAGGATTATCTTCAATCTCCATTGGAGGAAGCTCCACAAGAGGATATATGTTTTCTTCAATAACCACCTCTTTAGCCTTTCCTTTTTTCTTATCTTTTTTATATACTTGGACACATAAAGGTTCTTGAGGAATGTGGTCTTGAGGGGACTGTGGCGTTTCAGATGATAGAGAAGAGAGAGCAGTGGGAGCAGAAGGTTGTGCTACTTCAAGTGAGGGAGCAGAGGGAGCATAAGAATATGGTATTTCAAATGATGGAGCAGAGGGAGTAGTGAGAGGCATTGAAGTCTTCTTCTTAGGAGTTTTGAGTTTTGAAGGAGAAAGAAGCAGGTCAATTTAGTAATTATATACAAACAAGAAAGTGGGCCAATCCTTCCCTTCCCTCTTCAACTGTTCAATGACTATGAGTTTGATTATTACATGGTGAAAAATAGAATTTTGGAGTTTATCAGGCTTTCGTTGCTCAAATGAAATCATTCTTTGCAAACTCATGAAAAGGAAATAAGGTAAGTCTATTTCCTTCTTAACAGTGAAATGGAGAAGTAGTTTGAAATGGTATTGAAAAACCCAACTATATCTCCCTTCGCAAGTAAAAAATATTTGAATGATGAAAAACAACTTATCATACTCCTCTAGCAGCCACTTCCTTGGCACACCCTTCACCAAATCAGATCCCTTATGCTCAGGCTTGAGCATGTCTTGGAACTAGTCCTCCTTTTCTAGTTTTCTTGCCTTGAACCATAGTTCCTTGTCCTAGGTATCTCAATCACTTCTGCAATCAAATTCACTATCAAATGGATTTCCAAAGGTCCAACCTATGTCTTACCATTCTTGTAATTTTTCACAAAGACTCTCGAAACCTCCAAATGATATCCTTCGATCTTATGACAAAACCTCTAGCATCCCATGCGCTTGAAGGAGTCCACATGGTTAGGGTTTTGTTCGATCATAGTGGTATCAGTGGGCTCGAACAAAACCACAAAACTTGAACTCTTCCTAGGGATGGGGTATTTCCTTGGAGCCATCAGATGTATGAGCACCTGCGGTAAACACTTATGCACAGAGAGAATTAGAAGAAAACTCTAAAAACAACTTTCTTTGTTTCTGCAAACCTTAGTAATTTTCCTCTGATGGCGATCTACAAATTTAGAATAGGGTCTCAATATTTTGATGATGAAAAAAAAACTTTGAAAAACCTTCTTGATATACGTTTTCACCTTGAAAGTTTTCAAATTTCAAAATAGATCTTTTCATCCGAGTTGGTAGCACGCCATGTATAAAAATGATGAGTGTGCCGACAACGGTCGCTGACATGGTAGCACTTTACGTACATAAGTAACCAGGTGCTCTACGAACTCATCATCATGGAGAGTAATGATAGAATTAAGGTCAAATCGTGACTTGAAATCAAATGATGGCTTATTAAGGACCAAAGCCAACTATTTATAGCCCCTGACTCGCCTTTAGGATATACATGAATTGACTTTTGGCCATTAAAAACTTAGGAAAATTATGTTAATGACCACTTAGTCATCTATGAACATTGTTTGACATGACCAAGACTTGGTGACTGGACTCAATGAAGGACAGGTCATGTTGAATGACTAAGGAAAACAAAGACTCAAAAACTACCTAAGGATTAAATAAAAATGAAAATTTATTGGGAGATAACATTTGGCTCTAATTGGGGATGGAAGCCTCCCTGTGAGGTTCCAAGAACTCGTAAGACCAATTTCCTTTCCTATCACCTACAAAACTTATAAAAATAAATGAAATTGTTGTTCCATTGGGCATGGAGTTATTATGAAACTAAACTAAAAAAGAAATGATATTTACAATGGAGAAGGCTTGAAAAGCCTTAATAGAAATAGGTTTTGAGAAAATGCCCATTGATTGGGCCACCAAATACTTCATTACCTTCCAAGTTCTGTAAGAGGAAATCATTTTTCTGCATCACTTGAGATATGAAGAAAGGACTAGTCCAAAAAGTGTCAAATTTCCCATGCTTTCTCTTATCATGTCTGTAAGCATCCCACTTCAAAACAAGATCCTCTTATTGGAAACTATCTTATTTATCCTTCTTGTCAAATATATCTTTCATATTCTTCTGATGTAACTCTTTCTTCTCAAGTAAATCCTCCCTTACCTATTGAAGCTCATCAAGATGAAGAATCCTTCTAACCAAATCATTTGGTTCCCCTTCTTCTTCTTGAAAACATTTTGCAACAAGTAGTGCAAGTTGGATAGGAAAAATGGCTTCAGTGCCATACACTAACTTGAATGGATAAGTTCTAATGGACTTCTTATTTGTCACTCTATCAGCCCAGAGTGCAAATTTTAACTTAGAATCCCAACTCCTTTGATTTTATTCAAGCAACTTTCTAATAATCCTCACTAGGATTTTGTTTGATGATTCAGCAAGGCCATTTCTTTGAGGATAGTAGGAAGTTGAGTGAACAAGATGAATACCCATGTCTTCACATAAATTCATGAAAACATCAGCTTAAAAGCAGTTGCATTATTAGTAACAGGTCTTTTGGGGCAGCCAAATCTAGCAAAAATATGATCATTCAAGAAATTTGTGATTACAGAATGAGTGGAATTCCTGGTAGGAATAGACTCAATCCATTTTGTAAAGTAATCAGTTGCCACCATGATTCACCTATGTTGGCCACTTGAAGATGGATGTATCTCTCCAATGACGTCTAACCCCCATTGTTGGAAGGGTCCAGTGGCTACAATGGGTTTCAATGGGAGATATTTTAGCTGCTATTTTCCAGTGAACCTTTGGGACTTGTCACGTGTCTTTACATACAAGAAAATATCAAAAAATAAACATGGCCAATAGTAACCAGCCCTCAAAATCTTGTGGGGTCTAGTTTTCCAGTAGTGATGGCCACCACAATTGTTGCTATGAAACTGATGCATAACCTGAACTGATTCGTCTTTATCAAGGCACCTCAACAACATCCCAGAGGGGTCTTTCCAATAGAGCATATTTTCATTGATACAGAACTTGATTTCCTTTTGTTTTAGTTCTCTCACCTGTGTTTGATTCATCTCTGGAGGGCCTGCAAGGTTTTGCAAAAATGTACTATATTGTTGTACCATTCACAAGAAGACAAGTGTGTTGAAATTGGCTGATCATATTTTTGCTAGATTTGGCTGCCCCAAAAGACTTGTTGCTGATAATGCAACTTCTTTTAAGTTAATGTTTTCGTGAATTTATGTGAAGACATGGGTATTCATCTTGTTCACTCAACTTCCTATGCTCAGTATTGAGCATGTCTTGGCACCAGTCCTCCTTTTCTGGTTTTCTTTCCTTGAACCATAGTTCCCATGTCCTAGGGATCTCAATCACTTCTGTAATCAAATCCATTGTCAAATAGATTTCCAAAGGTCCAACCTGTGTCTTACCATTCCTGTAATTTTGCACAAAGTCTCTTGAAACCTCCAAATGATATCCTTCGAGCTTATGACAAAACCTCCAACATCCCATGCACTTGAAGGAGTCCACATGGTTAGGATTTTGTTCGATCAGAGTGGTATCAGTGGGCTCGAATCTAACCACAGAGCTTGACCTCTTCTTGGGGATGGAGTCTTTCCTTGGAGCCATCAAATGTATGAGCACCTGTCGTAAACACTTCCGCACAGAGAGAATTAGAATCAAACTCTAAAAACAACTTTCTTTGTTTCTGCAAAACCTTAGTAATTTTCCTTTGATGGCAATCTGCAACTTTAGAAGAGTGTCTCAATATTTTGATGATGATAAAATAACTTTGAAAAACCTTCTTGATATATGTTTTCACCTCATAAGTTTTCAAATTTCAAAACAGAGCTTTTCCCCTGAGTTGGTATCACACCATGTATAAAAATGATGAGTGCGCTGACAACGATCGTTGAGTTGGTAGCACTTTACATACAAAAGTAACCAGGTGCGCTACAAACTCATCATCATGGAGAGTAATGATAGAATGAAGGTTAAATCGTGACTTGAAAGAAAATGATGGCTTATTAAGGACCAAAACCGACTATTTATAACCCCTGATTCACCTTTAGGATATACATGACTTGACTTTTGGCCATAAAAAACTTAGGACAATGACATTAATGATCACTTAGTCATATATCAACATCGTTTGACATGACCAAGACTTGGTGACTGGACTCAATGAAGGACAGGTCATGTTGAATGAATAAGGAAAACAAAGACTCAAAAACTACCTAAGGCTTAAATAAAAATGAAAATTTATTGGGAGATAACACAATGATATTAGCAGAGTTGCATGAAGGAATAGCAGGAGGTCATTACGTAGGAAAGGAGATAGCATAGAAGATACTATAGACAAGTATATGGTGGCCCACCCTCCATAAATATGCTAAGGAATATTGTCAAGGATGTGGTGTTTGTCAGAGAGTCGGAAGGTCGTTGAGAAGGGATGAAATTCCTTTGAATTTGCAAGTCACATTTCATGAATTTAACAAATGGGTAATATATTTTGTTGGATCGATTAATCCACCAACAAGAATATGAGGAGCCATGTACATAATTACTGCGACACACTACTTGACGATATGGGAAGAAACATAACCAGTTACAGACTGCATCATGGAGACAATTGCACAATTCTTATTTGAGAATGTAGTTACAAGGTTTGGGTGTCCTAAAGTAATTATGAGCAATCAGGGGTCTCACTTTTTGAACAAGACTATTTCCGCATTGATAGAAGAGTTCAAGATTCAACATCGAAAAATCACATCTTATCACCCTCAAAAAAATGGAACTGTGGAAGCCTTCGATAAGATACTAGAGAATGCATTGACAAATATATGTAATGTAGGATGAGATGACTGAGATTTAAGGATTCTTGTAGTGTTATGGGCTTATAGGAATACATGCAGGAAGTTGATAGGTCAGACACCCTTTAGGTTAGTGTATGGGATGGAAGTAGTCATGTCTATGGAGTTTATTGTACCAAACCTGCACATTGTTACATTGGTAGAATTTACAGATATCGATGGAGTAGAAGAAAGACTGTCTCAGTTACTGGCACTGGAGGAAGACCGATTTGTTGCAGTATTTCATCAGCAAGTACATAATCGACGCGATGAATCTTGGCATGAAAGACACATCAAGCAGAATAAGTTCTAGATAGGATATCTAATACTTCTATACGACAATAATTTCTTAGAGAAACCAAGGAAGTTCAAGAGCATTGGCTAGGGCCATACATAATCTGATATGTCACAAAAGTAGGTGTTGTTCAACTGGAATAGTTGGATGGAGAAGTGATGGAAGGTTTGGTGAATAGTAGTTGGATGAAACTGTATATGGATAGTCATGCTTCCACACATTAGATCGAACTACACAGGATATGTTCCATAGAACTTGTATTATAGTGAACCATAGCAAGAAAAGATAGAAAAAGAAAGAAAAACTAAGCAAGAAGGGTAAACGGGAAAATTGTCGTAGAAGCTTATAAAAGGGTGCATAGATGAAGGGATTGAGTTGCATAAAGAGAAGAGGTTATGAAAAGAGTACAGACTGCACATAGAGAAGAATAGGTCGCGCAGAGATAGGGAAACACACATTTATCAATAAAGAGAATTAAAGAAGAAATGTGACGGTTAAAGGGTATTAAAGGCGAAACATGATGAGAAAAATAAGTTATGAGGAAACATCATGTCGAAATGGTAGAATATGCGTAGCCATAAATGGAAAGTACCACAGATATCGTAATGGATTGACAAATCTAGAAGAAGATATGATGGAGGATTTAGCATTAATGAAGGATTAACGCAAGTATTGAATGTAAAGCACTAGTGGATCAGACGACAAGATTCGACGCAAAGACAAAGTAATAGTTTCCAAAGGGATATAAAAGCATGTGAGGGGCGATGAGGAAACGTAATTGTCAATTATCATTTGAGAGAAAAAGAGTTGCAGAGTCAAGTTGTAGACCTGAATAGTACGTGTTAGCTACAAGGAAATTGTTGTAGAGAGCAATGGCACCACCAAAGGTAGTAGCATCGATATCAATACCAAAAATGAAAAGGAGCCAACCATCAGAGATACCAGTAATGGTAGAAAATCTAGATGCATCATCCTCAAAGTCGAGGTTCCCACATGATTATATACCACCGTGAAAATACATATCAAAGTCAGTAAACCTAAAGAGGGATGCCAAGTATGAACATGTGGAGCCAGAGATTCGGGAAGGAGTAATTGTGGATAAAGATATGTTAGGCATGATATCAGGATTAAGGTATGAATACCATGACATAAATGATGAGAAGAAATTCCTGGAGCTAGTGCCGAGAAATTTTTTGAAGAAACACATAAATGAAAAACCATACATGATCATGATAGAACCCCATATGTGGGCGATGGGTTTATAGAAAGCTGACATACTTAACCTCTTCGACATACCACATTTTGGTAGAATCAATGAAATGAATGAATGTGTCGAGATGTTACTAAGTTATGTACATGGAGGATACCTATGGCTCGACATACCAATTTCAATTGACACAGACCTGATCGTGCACATCATTAGTCTATCGTCACAGGGGGAGGACCCTACACCGTTGTTCTTCAACAAGAATAATGAGAAGGCTCTATCAAAGAGCAGGAAGGAGAAATTACATATGCACAGAGAAAAATGAGGGTTGGATGTCACAAGCATATGAGATCCAATAGTTAGGTTCACAACACAGGTCCTAGCATGTAAATTATTAAGGAAGTGTCGAAAGAACCAGGTCCCAGTAACAGTCATTGCAACAACAGAGAAGTGTGTCGAGGGCGTACAAATGAACTGGGAAACATTTATTCTCAACCAGTTCTTTCTTGGTTGCGAATAAGCGTAGGATAAAGGAATTTAATTCCACTATGCATGGTTCCCGATTCTAATTACATTGTCGGCATGGATAGAACCAAAAGACTCATAGTTTTTATCAATGACAAACAAAACATGCCTCGTCGTGCCATATCATAACTTATGGAATTCCACACACAAGGGCCGACAACATGATAATAATATTCACTTCTACATTTACAAGGAAACCATTAGTGATATCATTCATAGAACATCGTGCATACCACCATAAGTGGTTGGGGCATACAAAGTAGTGGCAAGATTTAAGGTGGGGCGCCACCAAATGTATGTACAAGAAATAAAGGACCCAGATTAGTAGTGGTTTCCCACTCAGTATAAGTTAACTAAGAAGAGATGGGACACATCATGGTAGATTGGGACGTCGACTAGAAAATCCCAATGTCAGACACAGAGCAGCCAACAGAGACAAGACAACCAGAAAATAAAAACCCTGAATTTCAACACTTAGATGATGATGATTAAGAAGAAGAGGAACAGGATAAGGGAAATGACGCAGACAAGACACCACCACATCCAGGAGGAAAGATCCAAGGAAAGGATAAAACAAATGGCATCAAAGTTACATCACATAAGCTCATCCCATGGATGGGAAAGAAGAGAAAATAAGTGGATCCAAGTGATAAGGGAAAAGAAATCGATATAGGGACACCACTCCCAGAGTGGAATAGAAGGAAAATGATCAAGGAAAATTTGTTCAATATCTCATGGAGGATGAATTTGAAAGAATAGGTGACAAGGTGAAAGAAGTCACAAATGATGCATTCTAGCGTGCACAACACCAACAAGAGGAAATGCATAGACAGATGCAAGATAAGATGGCCTAGTTGTGCCAAATGTTAGAGGCTGCAAAGTTCACACCTGGAGAAAGGGTAGAGGAGAAACATACAACAGGCACAACAAAGAATGGGGAGGTAGGACCAACAATATCACAGGCACTAGAAGTAGGAGGTGAACATAAGTCAATCAAATTAGCACCGGGGGCAGTGGATTTCCCCTCAGTTGATATGCAAGAAAGAGAAAAGGCATTAGGTCAGATTGGCTTTGTTTTATCACAATTGCCAACAAATGTCTTACAAGAGTTACAGACGAGTGTGGTGTAGGAGATGAACTGACTTGCATAAAATACATCTCTTGATTTGATAAAGGTTACAACCAAACATGTATCCTTAGACAAGGAATATAGCAAAGTCATACAGGAGAGGGATGAGGCAACACAAAAAGAAGAATGGATGCAACAAGAATTTGTGTAGGCTTGCAAATACATTATAGAGACTCATATATATTTAGAGGCTCCAGTTGAATAATAGGTAACCAAGATAAGACAGGCCATTCAAGACTTCCGAACAAGGATAGTCGACTTCGAGGCACGCTTGACACTGAGTACTCCACCAGAGGAAAGGGAGAGAAGGGAGCAGACAACAACTACAACTATGGAAAATATCAAGGCCCTAAAGGCAGAGTGTGTGTAGCTTTATGCAAGAACCATGGTTGTATGTATGAATTTAACTAAAGACGTGGTGATACAGGAGATGATTTAGAAGATACAGGTTGCACAAACCAATGCACAAAAGTTTAAGTAGATAATGGGGACATTACCGCCAATTGAGGTGGTCATTGCCATGGATGAGAACATAAATATGTATTCGAAAATGAATTGGCTCAGGGAAAAGCAACATGCCCAAGCAAAAAATATAGAAGTGTTGCAAGAATAATCTTATAGGGTGATAGTGGCCATAGCAGCCACACAAAATATGGTCAAAAAAACAGTGGAAGAAAGTGTTTGTAACAACCCTAGTTGAATATATGCTTAGGGATTATTAAGTAAAAATTTATTAGGTAATTAATTTTTACTAACATGTTATTAACTAAACAAAGATTGGTATAATGATATTAATTAAATATTAATTAATTAATTAATGGTTATAATTTTGATTGATTAATTAATTAATTAATTAATTACCTATTGCATTGAATGAACAGGATAATAAATTTAAGAGGGTTAATAAATTATATTGTTTAATTAAATGATCTACGTATACTAGGGGATAAGAAGCATTAATAAATAAGGATAAGGAGCATTAATAATAGGATAAAGCATTAATAATCAGATAAGATAATAAATGTGTAGGTAAGGAAATAAATGAGGAGAAAGGGTGGTGAAGGAGGATATGAGCGGAAGAGGGTTTACGGAAGAGGGGATTATCATTCTACTTGGATTTTTGGGGGAGGGTTCTCTTGGATTTGGGGAATTTGCTGGAGAGAGTTTGAGTTGGGGGAGTCGGGCAAAGGATCAAAACAGGGGGCATCGGTTTGCTGGAGGTTTTGGGCACGAGGGCCAGGATATCCATATGGTATCCTGGAGCTAGGAAGTTGTCCTAGTTGGCAGGGTGGAAACACAGTTTTGGGCAGTGTTTGACACAGTTTCAGCAACGAACAACCAGATCGACGGGGGAATTAGCATCAGGGAGAGGTAATTTATTTATTCTGTTAAGTAATTCTTATGCTGTGGATAAAATTTTAATTTTTGTCGAATCTCATATGCTCATATGTTGGTGATTGAATTATTTTTGTATGAGAAAGAATTATATGCTAAATCAAATTAAATTTTGTATTTTTTGGCTACTACATATGGTATCATAGCTATTTGTTTGAAATTTGGAGCCTTAAGGGCCTACCTACCCACCTACCCACCTAACCATTTGTAAGAAGGAAAGTTTAAAATTGAAATTGTTCAACACTAACCCAGAAATTTTAACAACCCCTAATTGGCTATATTGAAACCCTTTTCCCTGAAATCCTAAACAATCCCTAAATAATTTGTATATGAAAATACTTATGTAATTGTAAAAATAAATTAGGGCCAAGCTCCAACTCCAACTCCAGATCCACCTAACCTGCAAGACAAAAACACAAATTTTTATTTTATTTTTACGCAGATCTATATATAAACAATATGCCCAATTGAAATTAGTATAATTCTATACATATTGAAAGTACCAAACAAAAACAAAACAGTACCATATAGTCAACAACTATATCTTCACTTGTTTTGTTCTTGCGAATGTTAACTCCAAGAATGTCAGGACCTGCTTTTCCTCCAGGTTTATGCTGCTCTATTCCTGTAGGCAAAGCATGTTGTGCACCCAACCGTTTGCTACAACCACTATACCCTCTCTATTGAATTCATATCGGTTAATAATTTAACAATTTACAGTAAAAAAAATAAAATGTAAGTATTTAAAGTATAATTTTTTTTTTACATATATAATATAAAAGTAATAATATAAAAAATATATATATATATATATATATATTTTGGGGGGTGACTACCCTTCCCTAACAGAACCCTACACAAAGGGAATCCAGAGATAAAACACAAATACCTACCAACTTAATCTTTTCATCACAGAAAGGGTGAGGACGACATTCTGATATAACTACAAACACAGGTCATTGTTAGAAGGAACCGGAAAAGAAACCCATGCCGTAGAACCAAAAGACTCGAGAGAGATTGGAAGCCTATCAGTGGCCAATGCAATAAAATGGAGGCAAATGTGGAAGTCATAGTACACGACTGGAGAAATTGGAAGACAAATGAAGGCCTTTGCTACCGCCACAGTAGCCTGGTATACTCTGTAAAACACTATATCTTTTCGGAATAGCACATTCGATCCATTCGCAGTGAGTATCCGACCTGAACAGTCAAAATGCCTCAGGGAGATTACATATACTTTCACAGGAAGAAGCATGGGTACCGCTTGGATTATTTTGAGAAGAAGCACAAGAAGGAGGCTCCCACGACAAACCGTTTTATTTAGACAATTTGGAAGTAGGGGCATTTGGTGCGGTGGCCAAGGGGGCTTTCATTTTTTTTTCTGCGGGGAATTCGGGGCCGAATGCCTCAACGTTGTCCAATAAGGCTCCATGGATAATGACGGTCGGGGCAAGCTCCGTTGACCGAAGTTTCCCCGCGATTGTCGTGTTGGGAAACGATAGAGCCTACTACGACGCATCTCTCTACACAGGAAAGCCCCTCGGGACAAAGCCCGATTTGGAGCTCATCTATGGAAGCTTCTGTTTGGATGGCCCTCTGAAACCAAAGGTGGTCCGAGGGAAAATCGTGGTCTGCGAATGAGGCATCACAGGGAGAACCGAAAAAGGCCAGGTGGTGGTCATGGCCGGAGGAATTGGCATGATAGAACTCAGTTCTGAAGTGGATGGAGAAGAACTCATAGCCGACCCGCATGTTTTGCCCACTGTGTTTGTCGGTGCCAAGGCCGGGAAGCAAGTGAGATATTACCTCAGTTCAAACAAAAGCCATCTGGAACAATTGTATTTTTTATGAAACCACCTACCACAGGGAAGAGGTGCAAGTTTTAACTTCCTTTTCGTCCCATGGTCCGAATTCCGTAAGCCCAGACATCCTCAAGCCCGATATAATCACTCTGGGGCTGAAAATTCTAGCAGCTTGGCCCGAGAACCTGAGCCCGTTGGGGCTACCCTTCGATAAACGAAGAACGAAATTCAATCTAGACTCTGGCACTTCCATGTCTTGTCCCCATGTTAGTGGATTAGTTGCTCTGCTTAAGGTCGTGCACCCAGATTGGAGCTCGACTGCCCTCAAGTCTGCTCTCATGACCATGGCTTATGTTACCAAGCCAAGGGAGGAGCTCGCGGCCATTACCAGAGCTCCACCACAATAGCAGAGAGGGAGAAGCCGAGGGCACATTTGCATAGGGAGAGAGGCGGTAGTGATGGAGTGTTAGGTTTGAGGAAAGTTTAGGGTTTGTATAGCCTTCTATTTTCTAAGATTATTTTATTTTAGGTTGGGACAGGCGGGAAAAGAGGGAGGGGGCATGTGGACCTCATGTGAGGTCCAATGATGCCCCAGGGCCATTTTTTTTATATATAGATATTTGTATATATATTAATAACTTCAAAACGAAGGTAATTATAAAACATCAATTAAAATTATTTTAAAATAACTTTTTATTTTTATTATTTATTTTTATTTTTATATATATATATTTTTTTTATATATATATTTGTTTTCTTTTTTTTAAACATTTCTTTATTTAAATTCTTTAAAAATAATATAACTTAAGTAAGCTAATTAGGCTTAATTAATGTATAAGTAGAATTTTTTTTTTACAAAAGATTGTTTGACTCCCCGAGAGTCGAACTCGTGACCTCCAAGTAGCCAAAGGCCCCACACATTCACACCAACCACTACATCACACATGAGTCTTTACAAATAAATTCTTATACTTAATAGATTAATGGTAATACTGCATGATTAGAGTGCTATCATTATTAGGAATATACAGTATGAAGATTAAGACTAACTAGCTTATTACCTAACCTATTGATCCGGACCCAACTAACTGAGTTGAATCATAACTAGTGAATGCACTGGAAATCAAGGTAAAGACTTATTTAGCGTTGTTGATCTTTTTATCCCAAGTATAAACTCTGATTGTCCAAGCATCAGGCTCACGAGACAGTACATACAACTCATCGAGTCAAGCGCCAAGTCCCTCCACTCCATTCCACCAGTCAAAATCAATGCTAAATCTCAATGCAGCATTCGACAACGCCAACACTACATGCCAGGGAAAAGCTCACGAGCCAAGCATCGGAGGATATTTAGTTGTAAGTGAAAAGTTAAAAAGGACTTAGACTAGGATAGGTGGGGAAGAGGCGGCATATGCACTAGGAGAGTAAGCATAGGAATTGGAGAGTATGGTGCAAGGCTAGCGTAGCTACAGGGAAAGATAACCAATAGTTTTTTTATAGGGGAAAAGAAATCAAGATTATACACTTAATCCTAACCCTAACCTAACCAATCCCCTAAAGGAGTAATGTTTGTTTACAGACAAGTAAAGAAAACTTAGGCCTAACCCTGTTTCTAGTTTAAGTAGCACCGATTTGAAACGCCCTTGAACTCACCCTAACAACTTTGGTTGATGCAGGTTAAAGCATACAGGATGGTCAGGACTCGAGGGAGTTGAGGCAAGGGAGCATCGTCGCAAGCACCGCCAACACCACCAGTGCCACCACTACCATCGCTCGAACTAGCTCTCCTACTACGCTCGTTGGAAGCCATTAATGAGATTTTGAAGGGGCGACAACCAACAGGGACTGAAGTGGAACCCCCACCGTCTGGAACGGGTAATCCAGAAGCATCAAGGGATTCAGGTGGAGGACCTCCACCCGAAGACATCACATGAGAATTTCAGAAGTTCAAACTTCCGAAGTTTGCCGGGGGTCGTACCAGTGAACGTGCGGAAGCATGGTTGGAAGGCATGACAAGGTGTTTTGCCTTAAGGGACTATGCGTCCAAATCAAAGGAAAAGATCACAATTTTTCAGTTAAGAGACAACGCCTTGAACTGGTGGGGCAACCTGGAAAGACAACTGCACCTTACCCCAGACACAGTATCTTGGGAACTTTTCGAGGAGAGGTTTCGAAGGAAATATCTACCAACATACTACGAGGAACAACAGGTAGGGGCATTTCATGCCTTAGTACAGGGAAACAGAACTGTAGAAGAATATGAGATCAGATTTACGAAACTGGTCAAATATGTTTCGTATATGGATAATGACCAATGATAGGTAGAGCGCTTCATCTATGGATTGAACCCTAAGATAAGAGATATGGTGCGGATGTGGACACTGTCTTCAGTAGCAAAGGTGGTGGAAAATGTGCGTTATGCGGAAGAACACATGGACTTAACCGGGGGTACAAGACCGACATTTCTGCATTGTCCTGGATTTGTAGGGAAGGCCCCGAGGACATTTCCTAGGGGAGGGGGCTCAAGGCCACCGCCATATGGTAACAGATTCGCTCCAAGGACAGTAGCTATAGGGATTTCAATGGAAACGAGTGCAGCATCTCGTTCATCGCCAATGGCGTAGACAGGTCCACGACCATCTCAGGGAACAATGAGTAGGGGAAGGGGTTCCAAGGGAAGGAACTCATTTAAGATACAGTCACATAACAGTACACAGGTTCAATCTCGTGTTACCTGTTGGGGGTGCGGAGGACCCCATTACCAGCGTGACCGCCCAGAGTTACAATCAGGGTTTGTGCATAGAGAAGGAAAGGCATCGATGGGGAGAGCAAGTAGCAGCCACCAGATTTACGCAACGGTTAATAATCGCCAGGCCGAACTTCAATCCGCGGTGGTGGAGTCATAAGGTATACTAAATCATATCAATGTTAATATTTTATTTGATTCTGGTGCGACAGATAGTTTCATTTCACCATCTGCATTAGAAAAGAGTGGGTTGGCAGCCTACGAGCACGATGACTTTAAACAAGTCGAGATGGCTTCGATGGAAAAAAAAGCAGTAGGACCTAGTGTCGATAATTGTATAGTAGACCTGGGAGTGTGTACTACCAGGTTGAAGGTATACGTCACTGCTCTCGGGGCATATGACCTAATCATTGGAATGGATTGGTTAGCAGCGCATCGAGCCATGGTATATTGTTTCGCAAAGAAGGTGCTTTGTGTCGACGATGAAGGAAGGCCAGTAGAGATCCAGGGTGTACAGAGAAAAGTGTCATTACGCTTTATATCAACTATGAAGGTTAAGCAATGCTTGAGACAAGGGTGTTGATTGTATGTGGTGGAAGCGGTGAATAAAAGGAAGGGACCCTCATTGGATCAGTACCCGGTATTGTCATAATTTAAGGATGTTTTTCCGAATGAGTTACCAGGGTTACCTCCTGAGAGGGAGCTTGATTTTACTATTGAGATAAAACCTAGTGTAGAACCAATCTCCAAGACTCCGTATCGGATGATAGCGCCGGAACTTTGTGAATTGCAAATGCAGTTGAAAGAGTTACTGGACTTAGGGCTAATAAGGCCCAGTGTCTCACCAGTAATTTTTGTAAAGAAGAAGGATGGATCCTTACGACTGTGTATAGACTACAGGGACTTGAACCGTGCTACAGTGAAAAATAGGTACCCAATGCCACAAATAGATGACCTCTTCGATCAGATGAAAGTAGTAGCAGTATTCTCAAAGATTGATTTGCGATCAGGGTATCATCAGTTAAGGATTAAGGAAGGTGATATCCCAAAAACTGCCTTTCGAACTCGGTTTGGACATTACGAGTTTGTTGTAGTACCTTTCGGATTGACCAATGCGCCAACAGTATTCATGAGCCTCATGAACAGCGTATTCCAGAAGTACTTAGACCATTTTGTACAAGTATTTCTAGATGACATCCTCATCTATTCCAAGAATGAAAGAGAACATGAGGAACACCTACGAGTAGTGTTGTCCTTCCTTAGAGAGAACAAATTATATGAGAAGTTGTCAAAGTGTTCCTTCTTCCAGAAAGAGATCCACTATTTAGGTCATATCATTTCCGGCGAAGGAATCTCTGTGGACCCAGAAAAGGTAAAGGCCATTATGGACTGGCCAGTGCCGAAAAATTCCCATGAGGTGAGAAGCTTCATGGGGCTAGCAGGTTATTACCGGAGATTTGTGGAAGGATTCTCAAAAATAACGAAACCCATCACCACTTTGCAACGCAAGGGGGTCAAGTATGAATGGAAAAAAGAATGTGATAGTGCATTCATTGAGCTTAAGAGGTTACTAACCAGTGCACCAATTCTATGAGTGACAGATATGGAAAAGGACTTCACAATCTGCACAGATGCCTCGAAGCAAGGGTTGGGGGCCGTGCTAATGCAAGATGGAGGAGTGATAGCTTATGTGTCAAGGAAGATGAAGAAACATGAGGAGCTATACGCGACCAATGATTTAGAGTTGGCAGTTGTAATGCTAGCTCTGAAAATTTGGAGGCACTATCTTGTGGGGCGAAACTTTGAGCTCAAAACAGACCATCAAAGTTTAAAACATCTCTTCACTCAAAGAGATCTTAATTCTAGGCAAAGGTGATGGAGTTAGTTTATGAGTGAGTACAATTTTGGTATTTCGTACATCAAGGGAAAGGAAAATGTGGTCGCATATGCCTTGAGTAGGAGACCACGTATCTTCTCCTTGGTAACCTTAAAGGTCAATCTGAGGGAACATGTGTTGACACAAATCCCAGGAGACAGTTGGTATTTAAAGGTTACTTCAAACCTTCAGAGTGGGAGGCAGTTAGATCCAAAGTATGAAGGATATAGTCTGGAAACAGATGGATTGTTAAGATATCGAGGAAGGATGTACATCCCTGAGAATGGGGATATTCAAAGCATCATACTGAAGGAAGCCCATTAAACACTTTATTGTGCACATCCGGGTGTGAAGAAGATGTACGCAGATATAAGGAAACTCTTCTTCTAGGTAGGCATGAAGCGCGATGTAGTCCATTTCGTCACCAAGTGCCTAGAATGTCAACAAGTGAAAGTCGACCACCATCACCCGACAAGCCTCCTACAACCACATGATGTTCCTATGTCCAAATGGGAAGTCATTTCTATGGATTTTGTTGTGGGGTTTCCGCTCACATCCCATAGACACAATGCCATTCTTGTGATAGTGGATAAGTTAACCAAGAGTGCTCATTTTATT
>ML787163.1:18391-31947 GCA_009831015.1 Picea engelmannii
CTAGATGACATATGAGGGTCCTCCAACTTCGTAAGGCCATAACTCTCAAACCGTGAGGAGTTATGTGACATTCTACATACCACCAAAAATGGAATGACATGTAATATCCATATAGAATAGTATTATCTAAAAATATATCATAACTCATATCGTTACCCATCAAACAAACTTCGGTCCATTACCCAAACCTGGGATCTCCAACTTCTCATGGCCATAACTCTCTAACCATAAGGAATTATGTGGCATTACACATACCACCAGAAATGACATGACAAGAACTATCCATATAGGATATTTTCCCTGACAAATTCACTTTCCTTCATCTCATTATTCCACAATTAATCATGGGTTCTCTTACTCCACAAAGCGTCTTCCCGTGAGGGATTTCACCATAAGGGGACCACTTTGGAGTTCATCCATATTTACTTCTTATCAACCATGAAAAAATAATAATGAGTCATATTTACATCAAAAAATATTGGGTCCATTACCCAAACCTTTGTGCTACGGGGATTTCTTCAAGGGTTGACATCAATGACAACCAACCCTAATCAACAACCTTCAACAATATCAACATTGCCATTTCTCAGGACACGGTGTTGCAAGGTCTCAATTTCAATAGATAATTTTCCTTTTATACTTTCACCTCCGATCAATTGCTAGCTGCAGTCTTGACTCAAAATGATGATGACAACAACGAAGCCCCCGATGTCATTTATGAGTACGAATATTCAAGGAGATGAGCTCAATTATCCTACTGTAGACAAACAGGCCTACGTGGTTTATAAGGAAGTAAAACATTTCAGGTCTTACATCCTCAAGAATCAAACTAAATTAATTGTGTCACACCCTGCGGTCTGATCATTGTTTACCCA
Source organism: Picea engelmannii (assembly GCA_009831015.1). Taxonomy (NCBI): domain Eukaryota; kingdom Viridiplantae; phylum Streptophyta; class Pinopsida; order Pinales; family Pinaceae; genus Picea; species Picea engelmannii. The sequence goes on from ML787163.1 coordinate 19,267, forward strand.
ACAAGAAATGGGGGAAATAAGAGGGAACTGGATGGCAGTAGTCCAGTAATTTCATCTGGACATAAAACCTGCCAAACTAGTAAAAGGACAAGGGTTGTGCAAGCTTGCAGCTGAAGCCCAGGATCAAGTAAATGAAGATCTTGGATGGGAGAACAAAATGGCACTATGGCGTGGTGAAGTAGAAAACATCTCCCTAGGTCAAGAATCCTGGTATAAATATTTAACTTATCTTCTACATCATGGGACTTGTCCTGAAAACCTCAACCCTAGACAAAGGAGATCCCTGAGATTAAAATCTGCACAATGTCATCTTATAAATTCAGTTCTCTTTCGGATCAATTACTATAGGGTACTATTAATATGTCTCGAATGAGAAGGCACAAACAAAGTCTTGAAAGAACTCCATGATGGCCCCGCTGGGGGACATTTTGCAGGAAACACTACCGCTCATAAGATTTTGAGAGTCAGTTATTATTGGCCCACCTTGTTCAAAGACATGCTCATACTTATGCTAAAAAATGTAAGACTTGTCAAATAAGAGTTCGAAAGGAGAAAAGACCGGTGGTTCCACTCCAACCTGTTACTGTCTCTCAGCCTTTTGAGTAGTGGGGGTTGGATATCATAGGAGAAATCACACCTAGCTCCTTAAAACTGCACAAGTACATTCTTACTGCCATCAACTATTTCACGAAATGGGCATAGGCCATTCCTCCGACTCATGTAAACGCGAAGGTAGTGATCCAATTCATAGAACAATAGCTGATCACGAGGTTCGTTGTCCCTTCTGTTCTTATCTTTGATAACACAACTTACTTTTCTGTAATATACCAAATATAAAATGTATGCATAACATAAATAAAATGCTAGAAATGGCAGAATAACATCAATATAACCAAAACATTCACCACAATAGCACTGAAATGATAAGAGAACAATAACATAAATAGCACTTTGAATCTGAAAGAAATGTTCATGGGCCTCTTCAAGGGGGCAACCTCTAGTTGAGAAGAGCTCTATTACAATAATATCCAAGCTGGGGTTCTCATACCCTTGACTCCTATTTATACTAAAAATAAGAATCTAGAGGAATATCCTTCTATAAGAGGAAGCTTCTATTAGGTCTTCTTACATCTGCCTTATTCTATTTTATTGAAAGGCCTTATTAATATTTACCTTTATTACATCTGAATATATTGTTCTACCTATGCGCAGGTTAGGACCCTAACATGTCCGCCCCCTTAAAAACAACCTTGTCCTCAAGGCTTGAGATGAGGAAATTGTTGCAGAATGGTAGCTGGTTCCCAAGTGGCATCTGTTGGAGTTGTATCTTTCCACTGGACTAGAACTTCCTTGATGGTTCTCTGATGTAGGTGACGCTCACGCTGGTCCAAAACTGCTTTTGGTTGTAACTAAATGGATCCTTCTTTAGCTAACTCTGGAAGGTTGGTTTGAATTTGGCACTTAGCTCCAATCACCTTCTTTAAGCATGAAACATGAAAAACAGGATGTAGCTTCAAATGGCTGGGAAAAGCTAACTGATAGTCTACTTGTCCCACATGCTTGAGAACAATATAAGGACCATAAAATTTGGGTGCTAGCTTCTGACAATGCTTGGCCTTGAGGGAATTTTTCTTGTAAGGTCGCAGTCGAACACACACCTAATCCCCTTCTGCAAATTGACGTTCAAAGTGACCTTGATCTGCTTGTTGCTTCATGCGATTTTGTGCCATGATCAAATTCTCTTTGAGTATATGAAGAATATCCTCTCAAGCTATAAGTGTTAGGTCAACCACCTGGACCTTTGAGGCACCTGGTAAGTATGAGAGAACTGAAGGTGGCTTCTGTCCATATACTACTTCAAAAGGAGTCATATGTGTAGTTGTGTGGTATGAAGTGTTGTACCACCATTTAGCTAGGGGTAACCATTGAGCCCACTTTTCCGAGGCAAAACACCTCAAATATGTTTCCAAGAACTTGTTGACAACTTCCGTTTGGCCATCAGTCTGGGGATGATAAGTTGTGCCGAGATGCAATTCGGTGCCTTGTAACTTGAACAGTTCTTGCCAAAAATTGCTTGTGAAAGTTGGTTCACGATCAGAAACAATAGAGTGTGGCATGCCATGAAGCTTGAAGACCTGATCCATGAAAATTTGAGCCACCGTGGATGTTGTAAACGAGTGTTGAAGGGCACATAAATGAGCATACTTGGAAAGGCGATCAACAACCACCATGATGACTGATTTATTTACCAATTTGTGTTAGCCGGTAATAAAATCCATAGAGATATCCTTCCAAATATTAGGTGGAATCGGGAGCAGTCGTAGTGTGCCTAGATATTTGACTGTTTCTCCCTTGTTGTGTTGACATACATCACATTCAACGACAAAATTATGAATTTTCTGTTTCATACCATCCCAGAAAAAGGAACGTTTGACCTTGTCATAGGTTTTGGTGAACCTGGAGTGCCCTGCTGTGGGTGTAGCATGAAGTTCAGAAAGTACCGCGTATCAAATATTTGATTGTTTACTTAAATACAAATGGCCTTTGTATCAAATTTTATCATGGAGCCAAGAGTACCCTGAGGAAGCTGGAGCATTGGACTGCAATTGTTGGATCAACTGCAAACTTTTGGGATCTTGTAGCCATTCCTGACGAATGGCTTGGAGCCAATCTAGGACAGTGAATGAAAGAAACAAAATGGATCCTTCATCTTCATATTTGTGGGAAAGTGCATCCGCAACCACATTGTCTTTTCCTCTCTTGTAAATGATCTCATAATCATATCCAAAGAGCTTAGTCACCCATTTTTGTTGTTCTAGGGAGGAAATGCGTTGTTCCAGAAAATATTTGAGGCTTTGATGGTCTGTATTAATTTGGAAATGTTGCCCCAATAGATAAGGGTGCCACATATCAACGACATGCATAATAGCCAACATTTCCTTTTCATAGATGGATTTGCCCAGATTTCTTTTAGATAGTTGCTTGTTGGTAAAGGCCAAATTTCAACCCTCTTGCATAAGGACAGCACCAATTCCTTTCCCTAAGGCATCACATTCCAACACAAATATCTTTGTGAAATCGGGAAGAGCGAGGACTGGAGTGGTGCACATGGCCATCTTCAAGGTATGAAAACCTTGAGCAGCCGTTGGAGTCCAAGTGAAAGAATTATTTTTTAGGAGAGCAGTGAGAGGTGTTGCAATCTTCCCATAATTCTTAACAAACTTACGATAATACCCTGTTAATCCCAGAAATCCACGCAAGCTCTTAAGAGTCTTTGGGTGAGGCCAGTCTTTCATAGTTTCAATCTTTTTAGGATCCACCCTGATGCCATCCTTGCCAACTAGATGACCCAAGTATTCTACTTCTGAGGCACCCAAAAGAACATTTAGATTGTTTTAGGAAATGTTGTTGCTGAGAGAGTAGATGGAGAACTCGATCCACATGAGCAAGATGGTCTGTCCAAGTTTTGATATAGATTGGGATATCATCAAAGAAAACTAAGACAAAATGGTGGAGAAAAGGATGGAAGACATGATTCATGAGGCTTTGGAAGGTGGAGGGGGAATTACACAAGCCAAAGGGCATGAAAAAAAACTCATATTGGACCTCATGAGTTCTAAAGGCAGTCTTGGGAATGTCTACCTCTTTCATATGTATCTGGTGGTAGCCCAAACAAAGATCCAATTTAGTGAAGAATTGGGCAATTTAGTGAAGAAAGATCCAATCAATGACAGGAATGGGGAATTTATCTTTGATGGTAAGTTTGTTAAGGGAAAGGAATTCATGACACATTTGCCAAGAACCTTATTTATTTAGGACCATGACCACAGGAGAAGAGTAGGGGCTTGTACTAGGGTGGATAACGCCTGCATTAAGTAGTTCCTGGACCATTTTCTCAATTTCATTTTTTGGGGAAAAGGGGTGACGATACAGACGGATATTGGGAGGAAGGATTCTGGGTACAAGGGGAATGGAATGATCATGAACACCATGGGAATGAGGGAGTCCTTGGGGAGTGTAAAATACCAATTGATGTTTAGAAAGGATGGCTTGGAGGTCTTACAAGACTGAGGGTGTCTCTGTTGCTTGTATGGCATGGAGTTGGGCGATAACACCAGAGTGAACTTTTTGGGGTAGCTTTTCCATGCAATGGGAACTAATGATCTCAGGTGAACTGACAGTGATGCATTAGAACCTATATTGGTGGCCCTCCTGGTCGAATTGCATGGTTAAGTCTTGAAAATCCATGAGAATGGGACCCAAAGTCCTTAGCTAGTCTGCACCCAACACAATGTCACAACCTCCCATGTTGATAGAAAACATACGGGATTTCAGGTGGTAGTCACCAATTTTTCATCACAGTTATAACAAAGGCCTTTGAGTTGGCATTCAGCCATTTCAACCCTGGTCAATTTTTGGATCTTTAGTGGAGTAGAGGGAGTAGTGGGATTTACTGGTTTTGGGCGAGGGATAAAAGAGGATTTTCGGTTTTGAGAGGATACCACCTGTTGTTCTTCTTTAGCTCTTTTAATATCCTCCACCCAACTCTGAGGCTGATCCATGAGGACATGGGCTCGAATCTCATCCTTGAGGTCGTTGATAAAACACTCTCGAAAAAAGGCATCAGGCATGCCATATGCTCTAAAATCCAGGTGCTCAAAGGAAGCTATAAAGTCTTCCATTGTTCCTAATTGTTTCAAATTTGTCAAATGGCCCAAATGGTTGATGTCAGTATCAAAGCGTTCATAAATCTCTGACACAAAGTGTGTCCAAGCAATATACCCTTGACGAGAAGTTTTTCTCCATTGCCACCATTTCCACCATTCTTGATCTAGATGGAGAACACCATACCGGAGTTTGGCCAAGTCATCTGTAATGTCGTATAAAGAGAAATAATGTTCCATTTGGGTTACCCAACCAGTGGGGTTCGAGCCATCAAATTTGGTCACATCCACCCGTGAAAGGCATAGGTCACATTGAAAGTGATGGTTCTGAAAGTTATTGGAATGAGAGGAATGGTCACCTTCAGGATGTGGAGGTGAGGAAGAGGAAGGGTTATCTATAGGGATATGTAATTTGGTGCAGAGTGCTGAAAAGACTAATTCAAGTTGGGTGGTGAGGTCTTGTTTGATTTCCTCCATTGAGGACTGCATGGTTGTATTGATGGTTGAAACATTGACATTGATTTGTTTCACTTCTTTTTGGGTTTCGATGAGACCATATTGCAAGGTGTTGAAGCGAGCTTCTAATTCTTGGCTACGGGTATGGGCCATGAGGATGGGGGAACTGAAAAGGAGTGGGTGGGGTCAATTTTTTTTTCAAAAATTGATATGGATGAATGTGATAAGGGTGGAGAGATGAATCCAATGAAATAGGTCTCAAATAATGGTGAAAAAATTTCTAGACTTTGGTAATCTAGGCCGATCCATACACAGGTGTTGTTTGATGTGCTACCACTTGGAGGGGTACCAACAGGGGTTACAAGGGTGGCCAAAAAATGTGCGCTTAAGTACCACTTGTATTTCCTGCATGTATGAATCCTTCAATCATGGGTTTATGCATGTAACAATAGATCTCTATGGCTTAAAGACACCGGAATATGTCTCTACCATGAAAAAAAATTTAACCCACACTTTCTGCCGAGGAAAGTGCTTTGATACCACTTGTAATATACCAGATATAAAATGTATGTAGAACATAAATAAAATGCTAGAAATGGAAGAATAACAAAAATATAACCAGAACATTCACCACAATAGCATTGAAATGATAAGAGAACAATAACATAAATAATACTTTGAATCTGAAAGCAATGTTCACGGGCCTCTTCGAGGGAGAAACCTCCATTTGAGCAGAGCTCTATTACAATAATATTCAATTTGGGGTTCTCATACCCTCGACTCCTATTTATACTAAAACAAAGCATCTAGAGGAAGATCCTTTTAGAAGAGGAAGCTTCTATTAGGTCTTCTTACATCCGCCTTATTATATTTTATTGAAAGGACTAATTAATAATGACCTTTATTACATCCGAATATATTGTTCTACCTATGTGTGGGTTAGGACCCTAACATTTTCTTCCACCCTATGGACAGATTTTTCTCTAGACAAAGGAATCATAATCAAGTACTCTGCAAATTACTATCCCCGAGGAAATGGTGTGGTTGAATCGACTAATAAAAACCTGGTAAGGATATTAAAGAAGACGGTTATAGATAACCAAATAAATTGGCATAATCTACTCTATAATGCTTTATGGGCCTATAGGGTCACACCCAAGGAAGCTCTAGGAAATTCCCCATACCTTTTGGTCTATGTGAAAGAATCCCTCCTCCCAAATGGACTCTATCTTCCATCTCTTCAGCTGGCCCAAGATTCAAAAAAAGAACCCTCATCAGTCATGAAACAAAGGATTAACACTCTGCTCATGCTGGAAGAGAGAGAGAAAATTCTAAGTAAAAATTCCTAGCTCACCAACAGATAGTGAAAAGTTGGTTCGATAAGCATAAGGCTAAAGAAAAGAATTTTGAAGTAGGAGAATTAGTCCTGAAGTGGGACAGAGCAAATGAACCTAAAGGGAAACATTCTAAGTTTTAGAGTCTATGGCTTGGACCTTTACAGGTAGCTGAGAAAATCGAGGCATGCACTTATCGGTTGCAAATTCTGAGGGGGGGACTTGATGCCCTCCCAGTAAATGGCCAAGCCCTAAAACAATACTTCCAGTAAAAATATATATGTGTGTGTGTGATTTACATTCTTTGTTGAATATCTTCATGATTGTGAACGCACTTCTTTTGTTGTTTCTTTTCTTCCTAGATTTCTTTGATTTTGAAGGTATGTCCAATAAAACGATCGTTGGTCTTAAGATCACGCAATGTAGCAAATGTTGTTCCTAAATCATCGCTCACTCACAAACACTAGAAGCACTGGAAAACTTGCGGTTACTTTGAGGAATCCTCTATCCAACTGGAGCAAATGAACAACTTCGGAGAAATGTCAGAAATGTCTACTTTGTGGTTCAGTTAGACCTCAAGGGAAAGAAGGAAATCTAGAAAGGACTACATAAACCCAAAATACGGAGCTAGCGAAGCGTCCACCTTAACTCTCTCACCTAGAAAATATAAAAAACATCCTTCTCTCCTACTCACTCAGTGCATCATGTTGAAATAAAATTGATATTATCAAAAGAGTGAACAGTAGGAGAGGGTATGCAGATATCTTTGCCAGGTCTATGGACGCTCATTGGTAGTGGAGCGACACTGAAGCAAAGGAGTAGAGGTAATTAAAGGCCTCATGTCGAGGAATAGTTTTCTAAAACTTTGTAAAAAAGGGGGCATGAGTCAGGGTCAAAGGAAGCGAAGAAGGAAAGAGGTTAAAACCCCACAGGAAGACCCGGAAGCATCAACCGAAGGATGTCAGATGCAAAGGTTAACAGGTTTTGATTTAAGACCATTTGATATTCTCCATCAATTTTTGTATCAGTTGAGCCTTGGAGGAGGAACAAAGATTCTGCTTTCACCCAGTGAATCGCCATTTGTTGAGCACTCAACACATCCTAAAAAGTCTATGTCCATTTTTTACTTTTTGGGTACCACTTGATCCTTTGCACTATCTATTTTTCCTTTAGTGTGAAACTGATACCTGCGCTTATCTTTTATGTTTCATGTTTGAATTTTTTAAAGTTTTCTTGAACATACGAAAAAGAATCATCTTAACCATTAAAGGGTACTTAACAACTACTTAAGGAATTGGCAAACTAAAGCTTTCCCCAATGCTCTTAGGAGTTCAGAATCGGTAAAGGTTAAAGGTGACGAAAGTCGCTTGAGGAGTTCAAAATAGCTGAGTGTCGATCTTCATCGGTGTCACCGGACGAAAGTCTTTCTTTTTGCTATTAAAATTTGGTAGGAGTATCTTCGAAGACTGATCTATTTGGCTTCTGCAAGAAAATGAAAAAGTAATCATCATGCGAGGGGAGGAGTGGTATCACCGACCGTCAACTCTCGAAATGTTTTCAGTGATGGGAGGTAATGAAGATGAGAACCCACCAAGGATTTGTGCACCTAAAACTTTCTCCGATCACCGATCCCTAACCTCCACGATGGAAAGACATGACATGATGAGACATTTTAACCCTTAGATTCGTTAGGTATGACACATTTAAAGCGTTAGTAAAATTGCAGATCGTGCATTAGTTTCTAATCCGTGCGTGAATGAAAATAAATTGTTTAATATTGTTGATACAATGCATCTGCCTCCGTGCCTCCGTCGTCAACCAGTTAGAATTTAATTGCGGAGAATCGACAATAGTTTATTTTGAATCATTTATTACTTGTATTAACTTGTTGATACGACATATAGAGTCTCTCCAGTTATATTATTTCGAAGTCATTGTGTATGATCTTATTCTGCATGGAAAATATTTAAGAACAAATAGAGGAGCATGGATAACAATCTGGAGAAGTCGTCCAAATTTCAGTGAGTATTAGACAACTATCTTAGCAAGAATTACAGTTATGTATCCACTTATGGTGTTTTATGATTTTTTTTTATATTCACAACCCAACGTTTCTCCGTACACATGTTTAAAGGCTATTTTAATTGCAGGAACAATGCCTCCGAAGAAACCCTCCACCAGGAAATCCCCAAGAGAACCAAAGCCGCAAGAACTAGAAGCAGGAGAGGGATCCTCCCCAACAGTTGCAAGACAATTAGAATTCCCCCCCAAACCGGTGCCTGTCATTAAGACATCTACCAAGAAGGCCTTCATACAACCCCTTGCCTTCGGAGACATAGAGGCAAACATTGGAGCCAAAATATAATTCCCTCGCTAGGAAGATTTGTTTAAGAAAATCAAGAAAGAAGAACCCCTCAAGTTTACCCTGCATAATGATCCTGATACAAGGAAGCTCGATGATGATGTCCTCCCAAAACTCTGTAGGGCTTATCTACACATGGTGGCATGCCGAACTCCGGTTTTTCCTTACATTGAGCTCCTAAAGTGGCTCATTGACCACACCGACGTGCATAAATGTTTGATTAATGATGATAATGGTGGATGCATCGAGGTTTCTTGCCAATAGAGGTTTAGAGTTACTACAAGCTCAAGGAGTCAAAAGAAAATTTGAGAATTGATTTCGTTTTGAGTTTTTATGCATCACATGATACCAAAAAAATCATGGTGTCGTGGTGGAGGGAAGACAAAAAATTCATGAACTAGACTATCAGCTAGTATCCAACGACCAATCTAATGGAACCATACATATACCTGATGGCTCTTCTCTGCAGGTTGCATGTGGAGAAAGATTGTTCCCGGTTTTCAGAGGCTTGGATGCCCCTAGCTTATACAATGGCCATTTCAGGAATAGGTTTCAATTAGGGTGCCATCATATCCAAACAACTGAGCACCTGCATAAGACAAGCCCATACGTCGAAAGAGGGGGATACCCCCTCCTTCTACATGCCTCGTATCTATTAGACAACATCTACGCCAGGAATTTTTTCTCTGGAATGTACTTGAATTGGCACTCCTCGTAGCTACCGGTTCATGTATACTTCAACATCTTATGGGAAAAAAGGTACAAAAAATACTATGCTCTTATCTGTGACTAGTTTATTGCACACATCTAATTTTTGTTGTTCAGGAAAGAGTGCCCTAGGCTGTCAGAAGAAGCAAAAAAGGTTATATCAAAAGTGGGTCACTAGTATCTAGACGAGCGTGAAACCTACATCAGGGTTTTCAGAGCCATAGGGGCACCCCATTTGTTACCCATATATGTTCCCAACCGACTAGTATTAGGGGAAATTTGCTACCATACCATCTTGCAAGGATACAATGCCACTTTAGTAAAGGACAAGAAGTGGGCTTTCATTCCGTATGGGTTTCATATTGGCTTCTACATGGTCAAAGATACCACGCATACTAAGAAAGAAGGGCTAAGTCAACTAAAATTATGGTTCCAAAATGGTCAATTTCGTAAACATGATCCCAAGGGCCTGGTCCTTCAACACGCATCACAATTATCGCCTTGTTGGCCTTATGCCCTTGATCTGTTTGAATATTAAATTTTCACCGAAAACGCTCAAGATTGGAATGAAGTGGTGTCAAGGAGGGTTGATCCTCGAACAACCAGGTTCAAAGATATGAGTTGGGAAGAGCAAGCAACGTCTTTGGAGCAGACAGCTCAAGAAATTCTCAGGACCCAGGAAGGAACTGTAGCATCTAAATCGGGAGAAGAAATATTTTATCCCCAAGAAGGAATCAGAGTGGAGAGATTTTATCAGGAATCCCCGATACAAACTAGGGATTTCCCTGGAATTCAATTTGCACAGAGGATGGGTGAAATTTTGTACCAACAAATCTAGCTACTAATGAAATGGATGCAGGATGATCCGTACCTTATCATAACACCTGCGCTTCCAACTGGTACCTGAGAACGAAGCCCGATGAATTCAAGCAGCCCCAATTCCACATACCTTGGGAACACTAATGGGTTAGGCAACACTGGATCCACAACATCACTGGTCAATTCCCCTATGGGGAGGACAAATCAAATAGAGGCAGGCCGAGTGTCAAAAGAAAAATGAGCGCCTAATCCCTTTAGCAAACTTATACATATATACAGCGACGACGAAATCCCAGAACCATCTCATGACTCCCCGTTGTGTGTCCATGAGGAAAAAGGTCCCAAGAAAGTTTCCTCCCTTGAGCCCGAAGTTCAAGACAAGCAGGTCTTGAAAAAGGAAATAGAATCCGAAAGCGACCTCGACACAAAAGAACCCAATGAATCAAAAACCAAAGAAGATCCGAATGATGAGCTCGAACTGGAGGAGACAAAGAAAGGATCCCCTCAAAAGGAAATCAACAGTTATGCGGTCGACAAGAAAGTAATTAACGAGTCTGTACCCGACATATCCATTTTTCCCAATACTCAAATCCCTGACGAGCGACAAGTAGAATTCGGACCCACAAGGCACATCGAGGAAGTTAGAGAGTCCAATATTGAACAAATATACACCACCGGTAGTTTGGGAAACAAACTAGCATGGGGCGATCAACAGATACCAAAGCTAGTAGATGAGGTAGAAGATATCTATGTGATCTCCTATGATCAAAATAGAAAGGCCATTGTTCAAAGGACTGTGAAGAAAATCAGTATCTCGTTGGATCACTCCATCTTAGTTACTACAGAGGAGAACTTGATCAACACAATAGACGCTTGGATGTATGAACTAATCGGCATAGGAAAGGCACTCTTAGACGCCACCTTGGATAGATCCAGGAGGGACGAAAAGAAACTAGCTACCCCCCTAAAGGAGATCGATCACTTGTGCCATATTGCCAAATACTATAAAGGTGCCATGCAAACCGTTGTGTATCTGAGAGGTGAGTTCATAGGAGTTTACAATGAGTTCAAGAAGGAAAGGCACATGTTAACCGAGAACATAGATGATTTCTAGGAGGACACTCTCATCGCACTCATGACATGCAAGGATATGGAGTGATGGTATGAAAGGGTGCAACAAGCGGTAGAAAGACTCGAGTACATTGAGGCAGTCCATCACGGTCGAGATAAGGAAAAATATGGCATTCAGATGGTAGGAAAAAGTACTTATAATCACATCAAGTGATTAGTTGAGTACTGGATAAGATGTCTCAAGACTCATATCGAGAGATCCAAGAACAATGGACCAGGTACAAGATGTTGGAAGATTGGTTGTTTTCATTGATGTCAACCCTAGTCATGGGTTTTGGACTGCAAGATTGATGAAGGTATTTGGACATGAAGGAAAATGCACATGTATATACAAGACCCATGGATGGATAGTATACATCATGTTTTTTATTTTGGTATGTGGCACATCACGTGGATCCTCATGGTTTAGGAGAAATGAATTTTTGAAGATGACAAAGTGAATTGAAGACGGAAGTACATGTAGGCCCTAAAAATAATTAAAGAAAAGAATTACAAAATAAGAAAGTGTGAGGTCGGCTCTAATATCAAAAGGAAGTGACATAAATGGTATAAATAAATATCATTATACATTCGTTTTATACACAAGTTGAATTTCAGAGGAAATCAGAAGCAAAGAAGGCTGGATTTCAAGGGAGGATGAAGTCTTTTGGTGATGTGTTCTAAGGTATGTTATTTTCAGGTTATCTTACCATTTTTGCTATAATTTTTTTTTATAGAACGATTCAGGTGGTGAAATTGCTATGGTATGGAGAAGACATATCAAGGTACCTGTGGTAAAATTTTTGGCTCTTTATTCGTTATAATTATGGAGATACACTCCGTGGAAGATAGGGTTTGTGACTAGTCCTGAACCTGGTCAATAAATAGGTGTTCCGAGTAAAACAATCATAACTTTGTCATAGAGAATACAAATGACATGGGAAAAATTTCATTGGAAATATTACGGACTTTAGTTTCTTTTATGTGAGTTTCATAATCGGATGTTAAATATTGAGTGCAGAGCATTTTGTACAAGTTCACTCTTCTGAATAGACCAGGATTGAATAAAGTCTACCATTCTTTCTATAACTTCTTTTTGGGGAGGATTAAAGGAGTGAAACTTGGAGGAGTTTCAAAGAATACATTGAGTAATGTTATATACAGGATCATAGTACTCCAAGAATTGAAGAATTGTAAAAATTGAAGAAGTTTCAGGAAGCATTTTCAG
>ML787163.1:32040-42400 GCA_009831015.1 Picea engelmannii
AATGGAAACTTACTTGAAATATCTTGGGGTAGATGTTTGGTTCTCAGTTGCTTTAAGATACAATGCTTTGAAGAAACCAAAGACTACATCTCAGAAGGAAGGAAAAAGGAACAACAAATTGGCAATAGATACCATCTTGGATGGATTGATAGATTCAGTAAACTCCAAGGTGGGATCATGTGCATCAACAAAAGATATTTGGGACAAGCTACAATACCCTTATGCAAGGGAAGAAGCAAAAGAAGAAGAATAAGTTGAAGAAGATTACAACATCTCAGATTTCAAAGAAGAAAATAGAGGTAAGTTCTTTTGCTTTAATTGTGAAGGAGTAGGACATGTTGAATTTGAATGTCCTCATCCAAGTATTTAAAGATATGGCAATGAAGAAGAAGAAAATCATGAAGTAGAAATGATTCAACAAGAAGATGAAAATCTTAAAAAATTGAAGCATTTCGAGATTGAAAATAGCAAGCTCAAAGACATGCGTAGAAAACTAAAAAGTGAATTGGGTAGTTATGAAAAGACAATTGCAAGCTTAAAGAAACAATTAGAAGACTTTCATAAACTAAGAGAAGAAACCATTTCCTTGAAAACTCTACTTGAATAAGCAATAAGAATAACAGAAGTAAAGAAGGTCCAAATGATAAAGAAAGAAGAAGATTGTGAGAAACTTGAACAAGAAGTTGTCTCATTGAGGAAGAGCTTAAGAAACTCTCAAGTGCCAAAATAATTAATACATCTTGGATGCATGGGTGAAACTTCATACAAAGAAGATGCAAATACCAACAAGAAGGTTGAAGAAAGAGCTACACGAATAGTTGATGAGAAGTGGACTAGGATACCAGAAAGAAGGAATGATTACAAAAGAGATGAATATCCAAGAAGACCTCCTACCTTCAGGAATCAAAGAAGCTTCAATCAGTATGAAGGAAACTACAGAAGAGTAGATCATGAAGCCAGATGGACTACATCACAAAGAAGGTCACTTACTCTCAAGTATCAAAATTTCTTTCTTGGTCATTGTTATACTTGCAAAAATTTTGGACATAAGGCAATTAATTGCATAATCAATGGAAGGAAAAAATATGCAAGAAACATGAATGGTGTAGATAGAATATATGGAAACAATCATGGATTTGTCAACATAAGTTATAATTCATTTTACCCATTGATGGACAAAAATATTGTATTCTACAAATGCAATTATCTTGGCACAAAGCACGAGATTGAAGATATGTGAATGATGATGTCCCTATGCCAACCACAATATGGAGAAGGAAAGAGATTCCAAACATTGAAGATTGTTGAATAACATTAACCACTAAAGAATGTAAAGAAGAAGATGAATGGTACATAGACAATGGATGTTCTTCACACATGACTGGGGATCAAGACAAATTCATCATCTTGAAGAGAAAGGATGACAATGTTGCATTTGGAGATGACTCATCTGCGAAATACTTGGAGAAGGTGTAGTAGAACTTGGAAGAGAAAATGTAAAAGAAAAGAATTTACTATTGGTTGAAGACTTGAATCATAATCTACTCAGTGTTAGTAAAATGTGTGATCAAGGATACACTCTTACGTTTGACTCCCGAAATTGTAAAATCAGAAAAAAATAACTCAAGAAGATTGGTTGCAACTACAACAAGAAGACCGAACAATATATACATCCTAGACATGAAGAAGAGAGAGACTATAGAAGCCACAAAAAAGGATTCCAAGGAAGAAAGAGTCCCAAAGACCAAAAATAAGGATGAAGTATTATTGAGTGCCACATGTTCAGGGGGAGCAGCCCCAAAGAAGAGAGTTACCTTTCGCCATTAAACTCAGGGGTAGAATCCCTACCCTTTGCAATTGATGTCAAAAGGGGAGAGAAATTGGGATCATGATGATAGGGGGAGAATGAGTGTTTCCATCAATGACAAAGGGGGACATCGTTGGAAGATTGGTTTTTGTCATTGATATCAACCCTAGTCATGGGTTTTGGACCGCAAGATTGATGAAGGTATTTGGACATGAAGGAAAATGCACATGTAGATACAAGACCCATGGATGGATAGTATACATCATGTTGTTTTTGTTTTTATGTGGAATGTCACATAGGTCCTCATGGTTGAGGAGAAATGAATTTTTTAATATGACAAAGTGAATTGAAGAAGGAAGTACATGTAGGCCCCGAAGATAATTAAATAAAAGAATTACAAAATAAGAAAGTGTCAGGTCGGCCCTAATGTCAAAAGGAAGTGACATAAATGGTATAAATAAATATCATTATACATTCATTTTATACACAAGTCAAATTTTAGAGGAAATCAGAAGCAAAGAAGGTCGTATTTCAAGGGAGGATGAAGTCTTTTGGTGATGTGTTCTAAGGTATGCTATTTTCAGGTTATCTTACCATTTTTTCTATAACATTTTTTCTAGAATGATTCATATGGTGAAATTTCTATGGTATTGAGAAGACATATCAAGGTACCTGTGGTAAAAATTCCAGCTCTTGATTCGCTATAATTATGGAGATACACTCTGTGGAAGATAGGGTTTGTGACCAGTCTTGAAGCTAGTCAATAAACAGGTGTTCCGGGTAAACCAGTCATAACTTCGTCATCAAGAATCCAAATGATGTGGGACAAATTGCATTGGAAATATTACGGACTGTAGTTTCTTGTGTGCAAGTTTCAGATTTGGATGTTAAATATTGAGCGCGGGGCATTCTATGAAAGTTCACTCTCCCGAATAGACCAGAATTGAATAAAGTCTACCATTCTTTCTATAACTTATTTTTGGGGAGGATTCAAGGAGTGAAAATTGGAGGAGTTTCAGAGAATACATTGAGTAATGTTATCTACAAGATCAGAGTACTCCAAGAATTTAAGAATTGCAAAAATTGAAAAAGACTCAGGAAGCATTATCAGGTTCTATGTGATGATTGGTTGATGGTGATGATTTCATGTAAAGTTTTATTATCTCTCATATATTATTGGGTGGAAGGAAGGGGCAAGGATGGAGAGTTAAATACTCTATTGATATTGGAGGATTGTATCTTCCTCTTGGAGGTTTATCCCTCTCTTTACATTTGGAAGCTGTAGCTACCTTTGGAAGTCATTACTTCCCTTGAACAATAGCTATTGATTATTTCTCATATATCGTGCATGGTGTATTGTGGTGTATTGGTGTAACTCTTATACTATTGTTCATTGCTCATTGGATATAATTGAATGGTTTAAGTATAAGTTGAAAAAGGTTTTAAATTGTACTTGATATTGATTCACCCCCCTCTTAGTATCAACACAATAAGAACTGGGATAAAATTAACAAAATAATGAAGGATGTCGGGCTCCTTGAGCGATGTAGTCAAGTTGCATGCCGAACAAGATTTGTTATGGACCGAAGAGTCTGCAAAGATAGCCAATGCGAGGCCAGGTCAAGTGCAAAAATTCGCAGAACATCCGATTAGAGCCCGAACCATGCTGCAACAGTTGAACTTCAGTTTAGTAAAGTATCGAGCGCATGCAGTGGACATCAGGAGAATATATGCGGCCCTGATGGAACATCAAAGATTTCCATGGGCCCAAACTTGTGAAGAAATGTTTGTCAATTGGACTGAATACAAGAGAAGTCACCCTTTCCAAGAAGTATCTTGGGACGACTGTTAAAGAAGTTGTTAGAAGATAACGCCACGTGGCAATTTTTGTTTTGTTTAAACTGCACTTAGCCATTAGTTTTAGTTAAAACTTTATATTATAAATAAAGACACTAGCCAATTAGTAAAGGGTAGATGGTTGTTGTAAGAACTCTTTTTTTTTGTTTGTTAAGAATTATTTTGAAGCTTCTAGGAATTGAGAAGTCCTTCTGAACCAAAGACAAACTATTTTCATCAAATGCATGTGATTGGACTCAGAGAAGAACTACTTCCTATCTTGTTTCATGAATGATGTGGTAATGAGTAAGAGAAATTTATTTTGTTGTCAAGTTATCTGGTGCAATGTCTTGATGTTCTTTGCTTTAATGATGAAGATAAATCATTGTGTTATTATGTGATGAAGGGTTATGGTAGATGAATTATTTTGCTTGCCATTATATTATTACATATGTGCCTTCTTTCTGATAATTAGTTTCTCAGACAATAATTGGGTGCTCGCATGGTTAATGTATTAGTACTAGGCCTATGGCATAGAATCATTGTTTGCATGTTTGAGCAACGAGTTATCCCAAGCTCAACCTCTTCCCCGGTAGTTAAAACTAAATCTTGTTTGTGGTCAAGTTGGTTTATACTGGATTGCACTTCTCCTACTAGTCCTACCCAAGAGAAAATATAGAAGCGAGTAGTCCTAACTTAAAGAAGATCCTTCAAAAGAAAACACAAAGCCCACCGATAAAATTGGCCAGATCGCAAGATCTGGAGAACCATTCCATCTTCAAACGTTGCAGAGTCTAATTGGGCCTCAGTGGCGGGTTTGGTTCCTACTGCTGAGTCAAGGGATAAAAGAACCATCAACAGTATGCACCTATACATGTTCTTTTAATTTGTATCATTTGCATGAGTGTGTTTACATGAAATGTACAATGGATCTTGTCCAAAGCAGTGATCTTGGATTCAGTAGATCAACACACTCCCCAAGTTTGATTTGATATGTCTTTCGCTATTATGGCATTATGAACTTCTAGCCAAAGTTCAAACTATAATCTAACTTTAGTCAAGATATTATAAGGTTGAGATTGTATTCTCTAACTCAGATTTTCTTTCAAGAGAGCATATTGTTTTAAGTTCAAAATACAGGTCAGAAAGGATACTTGTCTCAGAAGAAAATAAATCCAAGTGGAACAATAGAAAGACTCTAGGTTTGCATATTAAGTTTGACATCTTTATTATTTTCACTTAAGTGATTATTGATAAGTACTTAGTAGCTTATGCTACTCAGTGTACTTATTTGCAAGCATGAACTAACACCTCCTCTAGGAGATATTTCTTGTTCTTGTTCTCAGACAAGATAATCTTAGTAATGCTACCAAGAAACTATCCTTCATATGAAAGATGTTGTATTAGAAACATTGTTGTTCTTGTTGTCCCAGGCAAGTTATTTCATGAATGCTATCGTGAATATGTCTTTCCAGGGTTGTAGCAATTGCCTCTATCCTTGTCTTTATTCTTGTTTCGATTTCCTATCATAAACATATTGTCTTGGATCTTTCTTTATTTCTTATCTTGTTCTAGGAAGGTACCCTTGGATCTTTCTTTTGTTTCTTGTCTTGTTCCGGGAAGGTACCTTGCTCCAAAATATTTTTTGTTTCCTCCAGATCACTAAATCACATCATCAATTTGTTTTTGTTTTTTTTTTTAATTATGGAATTGACATTCCAATAGAGGATAAGTTCTTTTTTTTAATTATTTTTTAATCATAAGAAAAGCGCGTGTGAGGCCTTAAGCATGGCATAGATCGAAAGGAGGTTTTTACTCCTTGATGGAGAAGTACTTTAATACAATGCATTACATAGGCTTGAGGGAGAAAATCCCAAGATAGATTTGGATCTAAAGTTTAGGTTTATTTTATGGTTATATCTGGTTTTTGATCGGAGTATATCTAGTTTTTTATTGGAGTATATCTAGTTTTTTTATTGGAGTATATCTAGTTATATAGAAGGCTCGTGGTAGGGTTTATTCATTCAATTCATTCAATTCACAATGGGGGCATAGGGAGGGTGTACAACATTGTTATTCTATTTTTATTTATTTTTAATGATGACCAATGATGTTATTTGGGATAGCCATGTGAGTATTTTGATATATATTTTTTTCAATTTTTGTTTTAGGTTCTAGCTTTTGAATATAATAGTTTTGATATGGTGTTAAGTTTAGAGTTATTCAAGAATTACTTTAGTTTCTTTTAGTTTCTTTCTTTTGAATATAACAAGATCTCATTTTATCACAAACTAAACTAATTTTTGGTTTCTTTCTTTGGTTATTCAAGAACTAAAATAATCATTTTACCAGTTTGCAATAACAAGATCTCACATCATCAACTAATTTTTCCATTGAGGATATTTAAGAGTTTGAGTTTTTCACTTCAAATGATTCTTCTTGTGACTTATAGGAAAACAATCTATATATGTAGAGTTAGTTATCCCTAATTCATAAATGTTACTACAAATTCACTTAACAAATAATTATTCTACCCATAGAGGCATTCTACAACCCAACATAAAGGAAATGTATAATTTCTCTCATGCTCAATCTCGAGTTGACATATGTCCATCTATATATATATATGACTAAATCAAAAAACAACGTAGACTTTAATGTAAAAATTAAAAAACAAATATAAATATGTATTTAGTTAGGTTTATTAAAAATAATATGATACTTAAACAATTCTGGGTGTGCTTTATAATATATGGGAAAGACTTATGGAAATATTTAAGTGATATTATTATTATTATTATTATTAATATATATATATATATATATATATATATAATTGTCATTAAATATATATAATTTGGGAATCCTTAGATCCAATTTCATTAGGATACATATTTCATGAAGTATATATATATATATAATTTTTTGTCCTAAATAATTGTGTTATAGCTATGACGATCTTTCATTACAAGTGTACATTCAATATCACTAAAACCTAAATGCATATTGTATAAATTATCAAGTTATAATTGCCAAGTTTCAATTTACATAAAATGTATTCATATATATCTATGCTTCAACACATGATTCATGTACCATATATTAGATTCCATTTTATTTAATATGCAAACAAAATTAAGTAATATTTTTCACTCTAAAGAATTATCCAATTAATGCACACTTAACTCCTAATATATCATGCACTCGAAGTGAAACAACATGATCATAAATAGAATTATGTTGGAGGTTAATATGATTATGTTGAATATTAAATCTAAATCAATATCAAACTTATGTTAGAGGATCAACTTTTTCTTAGTTGTTAGTATATATCATATAAATATATAAGATTACTCTTTAAAGATTTTAATATGATACAAGTATAAGGGTTTTGGACATCCATCCATTTTCAAATTGTTTTAAATGTAAAATAACAAAAAATTTATTGAAATTTACTGAGATGATAGTTCAATATGAAGAGGATGAAAGGCTTCTCAAGATATATAATTATGATTTAAGTTATATAATTATTCTATAATTTTTTATCAAAATAAATAATGTTTCAAAATTCAAGAGGTTTGGGTTTATACTATTGATATGTTCCAATCATGGAAACTAAATATAATGCAATATCAATCATTGAAAACCTCCATTGATTTTAACTATGATATAATACAAAACAATAGGGCATATTGATTTTAATGATGATAATAAAAATATGATTTAGAGAAATAAGGGACTTGAAATGAATTCAACAATGATATAACACAAAAAAATAGGGTGCATTTATTTTAGATATGGTACAATGAAAAATGAGTTAGAGTAATTAGTTGTTATGATTTCAATAATGACATAATGTAAAATAGTACAATGCATTGATTTTAGTGATGACACAAAGATAAATTATTTACAAAATTTAGTCACATTGATTTCAATAATGACATGGTCCAAATCAATATGAATTGATTTAAGTGATGATATAATGAAAAATGATTTCATGATAATATGGTGCATTGATTTCAGTGATAATGATATAACACAACACAATAGGACATAATGATTTTAGTCATAGTTTAAATGATTTCAATAATGATATAACAAAAAACATTAATGATGGAGGAGCATCGTTGGCAAGCACACGGAGCAGAACCACTCAAGGCATGGGAATATTTTTGGAATCTCAATGTTCGCAGTTACATTGCATATTTTTGAAGCACACCTGAAATTCAGCGCCGAAAAAATCATTGAGGCACGCTTGAACGATTACGAGTGAAGTGGGAGTTTTCACTACGGCTCTGGAATGCGACTGGACTTAGATAGTTGTAGGTTAACTTTTAGATGTAGACAAGTATCAATGGGAAACCCTAAGATCCATTTTAAATAAATAGAGGTTTTGTACGCCCAAATGAGGCTGGTTGCAGGATAGATAGTTGTAGATTAGAGAGTTGCAAGTTAGTAGGAGATTTCAGCTTCAATTGTTGTTTTTTATTTCAGTTGTAGCCATTTTCACTTTTGGATATAACAGAGGAAAATTGACCCAATGCATGGTGTGAACATTGTTTTTAATTCCCTGTTATTTGTGTTTTCATGAATGAATCTCGTTATGAGTAAATGGAATTCTGAAGGTTAGCATAAGTTTCAATCGTTTCTCTTATGTTGAAGTAGTGCAAGGTGTGCACACAGAACGCAAGGAGTGCATTGACAGAATCTGTTTCGGTTTTGAATCTTAGGAGAGATAACACGAACTTTTCCCTTTGCAAGGAGTGCAAAGCGATTGGTGCAAGGCATGCACAGTTGTCCATAAGAATTCAAAACTTTGCGTAAAGATCTGGTGAAATGTGTGCACAGATTCGAGATACGACTAAGGGTCAAAGGGACTTTGCAAGCAGTCAAAGAATTAGAAGAAGAGAACACCACGAGTCCGAGAGGAAATTCACTTCGAGAAATCCTTCGGATTCTGAGTTATCAAAATCCCTGGAGTGCAAGGAGTGTGTGGGAGATCAAAGTCTCCACAAGACCAAGCTCAGGAGGGATAACACTTTTCAGAGGAGTAGTTGAGTTCCAAGAGCCAGAACCACAGGAAGTGCAAAGGTTGAATCCTTTAAAGACTTAGAAAATTTTCCAAGTTAAAAAAGATCGAAAGCTTAGGAGAGAGGAGAAACAGTGATCATTGGATCACTGTGAATCAGATCAAAAGTCGTCAGATCTAAAGAAAGGTGCGTGAGTCTTAATGCTCGCATGCACAGGAGAGAGAATCTCTCAAGGTTTGAAACTTGAGATTCCTAGAGTCCAGAGCCCCGGAACACCGAAGTGGGATCTCGATCGTTCGATCATCCAAATAGACCTAAGACTTCAGATCGTTTGGAGTGAACCTCAAACATTGTATCGGTCAAGCGAGCGTGGACTGTCAAATACCGTGAGCTCATAAGGAGTCAAGTTTGAGACTTGAAACTCCAAGAGCACGAAGAGCCAGATATCATCAGAGTATATCTGGACCATTGAAGCCAGGAGGGTACATGTTAGCAGGTCGGAAGATCTAGAGGAAGGAGGATGTTGAGACTTGAAACTGCCGGAGCACGGTGAGCAGAAGAGCTGAGAGTCGTCGATCCATCGAAGTACACTTGTCAACAGATCTCGAAGTTTGGGAAAAGTTGAAGTGAGTTTTTAGGTTAGTAATTGAGATCGTCGGAGCACGGAGACCCAACGTTCTAGAATAATATCTGGATTGTTGGATTCAGAGGAGATATGGTACAAATATGTTAACTCTGGTTAGATACCTGAAGTAATCCTCAATCGTTGGATCAGGGAGGACACAGATCAGTGGATCTTAGACTCTGGGTAAAGATCATTTGGAAGAAGACATTTGATATTTGAAATCTAAGAAGTCTGGAGAGCCGAAGTGGATATGAGACGCTAGGTCACTCAAAGTGAATTTGAGCCATCGGAAAAGGAGAGGAGACGTGGAAGAAATCTATGAACTCCGGGTAAAGTTCCAAAATGATCCATAGCCGTCCGATTTAGGGGGGACCTGGAACAGATCCCTACACTCTGGGTAAAGACCTGAATTAATCCTAGGTCGTCTGATCCAAGAGGACATGTGGAAATATTCTGCGTATTTGAGGAGGAGAGAAAGGATTTGAGATTTGAAATCCCTAGAGTTCAAAGACCTGGAGGAGACCTTGACCATTGATCAAGGAGAAGACCGCAGGACCGATGATCAGAGTTGAAAGGTCAACCACCGAAGGCATAAGCTGAACCATTGATCATGAGGACATGCATCTGCATATCATGATATTCGAGAGATTGGAGTATGAAAGGAGGTAAGGTTTGATATTTCAAAACCTCAGAGTTTGGAATTGCGAAGGGATTTGAATTGTTGATTCCAGAGAACATATCTCAGTCGTCCGTTGGAAGCACCGTCAAGATCGTTATATCGATGGTCATATCGCATTGCGGGGACAAGATTAGTGCGGACTTTAAGAGGTCGAGGATGGACCGCAATCCATACCATGGTTTCGTCAGAGAGGCACATGGAGGCGCAAGGAGAATTGTGGGCTCGAAAGTGGTTTGGCTTCGAATCACTTGTGATCGCGCCAATAATTATGTGTTCATCATCAAGGTCACATCTAAGAAGGGGCCAAGATAGAGGGCACTAAAACCAACTCTTATATATTTGTAGAGCGTGAAATTGAAGGTTCGGGGTGTCATAGAGCCTAC
>ML787163.1:59345-73473 GCA_009831015.1 Picea engelmannii
TATATTAATAATTGGTTCTTAACAACGATCTTGGGAAGACTGTTTGCCATAACCTCCATGCCTTACATTCATGGCTTGAGCTGAGGTTTCAACAACCTGCTCAATTTTCATTAATTGCCTTCCTCCATGGAAGGTGGCCGAGACTTCGAGCACAAGGAACGACCACGCGTTTGCTTCCCAGGGCTCAGAGGCTAGCCTCCTTTTTGTTTGGCTCCACCACCAATGTAACCCATGGCCATGACCTGGCGCCTCGCTCCAGAGGCGCTTCGACATTTATCCTTTCACGAGATTCCACCATTCTAGCATCCAGGATCCTTGGTGACTAAAACTGTGAAACAACCCTCCATATCGGCAGTTAGATCTGGGTTCAAAATCCACGGACATAATCCATTTTCCCTTGAACACATTGGCTCCATGCCCCTCATCTGCTTTGTCCCCACTCCATACGACCCTGTGCTATGACCGTGGGCCCACACCCAAAGGCGCCTTCACATATCGCGTATCGTGGATGAGAGGGAGTCGACTCTTGTATTTCAAATTCTTGATAGCCAAGATGGTGACCGGACTTAATCAGGTGCCAGGTGTCCTTCAAGACTAACGGTCCTGATCCTTTCGAGGATTCTCCTACCGAGAGTTCTCTCTCCTCTTCCTCCAACCGCCTTTCCATACGACTATGTGCTATGACCATGGGCCCACACCCAAAGGCACCTTCACATCTCGCGTATCATGGATGGGAGGGAGTTGACCCTTATATTTCAAAGTCACGATAGCTGAGATGGCGACCAGACTTAATCAGGCGCCAGGTGTCCTTTAAGACTAATGGTCCCGATCCTTTCGAGGATTCTCCTACCGGGATTTCTCACTCCTCTTCCTCCAATAGCCTTTCCATATGACCCTGTGCTATGACCATGGGCTCGCACCCAAAGGTGCCTTCGCATCTCGTGTATCAAGGATGGGAGGGAGTTGRCCCTTATATTTCAAAGTTGCGATAGCCGAGATGGCGACCAGACTTCATCAAGCGCCATGTGTCCCAACTAGATCTGACGACCATGATCATTTTGTGACTTTGTCCCTAAGGGATGAGCCCATGCACTAAACCTAGTGCAACTCCATGGCTCTGGCTTACCCGATGACCGTTGATCTGCTCCATTGATGGATCTTCACCGCTAAAAAGAAAAAAATGCCCGTCTGCTTGATTTTTAACCCGAAAATAGAGATTTTATGCATGTTGCGCTTGGGATCTCATGACTGCGACCTTTGAATAAAATGCATTTGATGGGTTTTTAAAACCCATTTCTTCGCTTTTTACACTAAGGGCCCGAAATCGGAGAGAAACACCCCCCTTGCAAGAATTGGTGCTAATAGAGACAAAAAATTTGTAGGTCACTTTTGGAGAACACTATGGAAGAAGTTGGGGAGAGATTTGTCCTTTAGCTCAACCTATCACCCTCAGACAGATGGACAAACTGAGGTGGTAAACATAAGTTTGGGAAAATTATTGGGGAGTCTGGTCACTGAGCACCATAATCAGTGGGATCAGATTCTGCCGCAAGAAGAATTTGCATACAATGACTCACCAAACATGAGCACTCAAAAGAGCCCATTCCAAATATTGTATGGAATGCAACCCAGGGGAGTATCTGAGTTGAGAGACTTGGAACATAGTGAGATCAGGATATTTGGAGTAGATTATTTTTCTATCGAAATGCAGAGGCTCCATAGCCATATCAAAGTACATTTGGAGAGTTCTAACCAGGAGTACAAGTGCAGAGCTTATCAACATCTCAGAGAACTTCAATTTGAAGTATGAGATTAGGTTCTGGCACATCTCAGGAAAGAAAGGTTCCCTAGGGGAACATATAACAAGTTAAAGATGAAGAATATAGGACCATGTAAGATCTTTTGGAAGTTTGATGCAAAATACTATGAGATTGAACTGCTAGATGATGTGGGCATATCACCCATATTCAATGTTTCATACATGTATCCTTATAGGAATGATGACACAAGGGGATCAAAATATCAAGAGAAGGTTTAGTGGGAAAAACAAATGCCTATAACAAAAAAACCACAAATGGAGAAGATTGTTGATCAGAGGATTGGCAAGAAGACCAAAAGGAAGACCTATTTTGAATATCTAGTCAAGTGGAAGGGACACCCAATAGAGGATTCCAGTTGGAAAAACAAAGTTGCTATCCAAAAGAATGGAAAGTCAGTGTAGAAGCTCATGGAAAGGAGTCCATTAATTTTTGTCAAGGGGAGTATGATGCAGGAGCATAGTTGGCAAGCACGCGGAGCAGAACCACTCAACGCATGGGAATATTTTTGAAATCTCGATGCTGGAAGTTACAACACATATTTTTGAATCACGCCTAAACTTCAGTGCCAAAAAAATATTTGAGGCATAATTGAACGATTACGAGCGAAGTGGGAGTTTCCACTATGACTCTGGAATGCGACTGGAGTTAGATAGTCATAGGATAGGTTTTATATGTAGACAAGTAGCTAGGGGAAACCCTAAGATCCCTCTGAGATAATTAAAGGTTTTGTATGCCCAAATGAGGTTGGCTACAGGATAGATAGCTTCAAATTAGAGAGATACAAGTTAGTAGGAGATTTCAGTTTCAGTTGTTGTTGTTTATTTCAGTTGTAGCCATTTTCACTTTTGAATATAACAGAGGAAAATTGACCCAATGCATGCTATGAACATTGTTTTCAATTCCCTGTTATTTGTGTTTTCATGAATGAATGAATGAATCTCATTATGAGTCTAGAGCCCCACAACGCTGAAGTGGGATCTTGGTTGTTCGATCATCCAAATAGACCTGAGACGTCGGATCATCTGGAGTGAACCTCAGATGTTGGATTGGTCAAGCGAGCATGGACCGTCATATATCATGAGCTCATAAGGAGTAAACTTTGAGACTTGAAACTCCTGAGCGTGGAGAGTTGGAGATCGATAGAGTATATCTGGACCGTTGAAGCCAGGATGGTTCTTGTCAGCTATTCAAAAGATTTGGAGGAAGGAAGATGTTGAGACTTGAAACCCCTTGAGCACAGATAGTTGAAGAGCCGAGAGTCGTTGATCCATCGGAGGACACTTGTCAACAGATGTCAAACTCCGAGAAAGCATGAAGTGAGTTTTTAGGTTAAGAATTGAGATCGTCGGAGCATGGAGACCCGAAGTCCCGGAATAATATCTAGATCGTTGGATTCAGAGGAGATGTGGCACAAATCTGTTAACATTGGTTAGATCCTCGAAGTAATCCTCGATCGTTGAATCAAGGAGGACACACATTAGTGGATCTTAGACTCTGGGTAAAGATCATTTGGAAGAAGAGGTTTGAGATTTGAAATCTTAGATGTCTAGAGAGCCAAAGTGGCTATGAGGTGTTAGGTCACTCGAAGTGAATATGAGCCATCGAACCAGGAGAGGAGACGTGGTATAAATATGTGAACTCCGGGTAATGTTCTGGAGTGATCCATAGCCGTTGGATTTAGGGGGGATGTGGAACAGATCCTTGCACTCCGGGTAAATACCTGGAGTAATCCTAGGTCATCCGATCCAAGAGGACACGTGGTAGGATTCCACGTATTTGAGGAGGATAAAAAGGATTTGATATTTGAAATCCTCGAAGTCCGGAGACCTCAATCGTTGATCGAGGAGAGGACCGCAGGACCGTTGATCAGATTTGGAAGGTAAACCACCCAAGGAATAATCTAAACCATTGATCGTGAGGATAAACTTCTATAGATCATTAGCTCCAGGAGATTGGAGTACGAAAGGAGGTGAGATTTGAGATTTCAAAACCCCGGATTTCGAAATTGTGAAGGGATCCGAACCGTTGATTCCAAAGAACAGATCTCAGTTGTCCATTGGAAGCACCATCAATATCGTTAGAACGAAGGTCATATCGCATTGCGTGGAAAAGAGTAGCGCAGACTTTAAGAGGTCGAGGGCGGGCTAAAATCCATACTGTGGTTTCATCGGGGAGGCACGTGGAGGTGCAAGGAGAATTGCGTGCCTGGAAGTGGTTTGGCTTCAAACCGCTTGTGACCGCGCCCGTAATTGCGTGGTCATCATCAAGATCACATTTGAGAAGGGGTTGTTGACCACCTCTTCATCTAGGAGGTCAACTCCATGTGCCATGAAGTAATGCATCATCAGATGCTAGTATGTTGAAGACAGTTTGGTTCTACTAGGCAATTTATGCCTCCAGCACAAATTTTGTAAGCGGGATTATCGCACCCCTGCGTGGATTTATAATGTAATAGGTCTACATGGATAATGTTAGGTTAGTTTCCTTAGGGTTTCTTTAGTAGGAGAGTTCCTTTCGCTGAGTGTTTTTTATCCTCAGGAGGTTAATGTGGCCTAACCAGCCGGGTTAATCTCCCTTGAGTTTTTCACTCCCACCCAATAAATCCTCCAAAGTGGTGAAAGGAATTCTAATGAAGTCATTCATAGGTATATAGTGTTTAGGAATGTTGTAAATGACCATGTAAGACAGCACGCGAAATTTTGTGGAATTCCGTCAAGTCTAGCTAGGTTTTTTTTAAGGTTCTGAATTAATTAATTAATTAATTCTGGGTAATTAATGTAAAAATTAGGTCTCGGGATTTTCAATAGGGGTATTTGTACTCAAAATAAAGCTAATGAGACCCCTTTCACCCATGGTCCAAGTTTCAACTCAGTCGGACAATTTTTGCTAGGTTGTTTGTCCACTTTAAGAGTTTTTTGGAAAATGGCGGTTTTAATTGCCAAACCCAGAACATGGGAAAGTGTAATTTTTGTAATAATGGACCAAATCAAGTGAAGTAAGTGGAAATAATTTGAAGAGGGACCCCACCTAACCCTTTCCTAACCCTTACCTACCCTTTCTACCCACATTTTAATTAATTCACCTTTTCATTTTAATTTTAACTTACCTTTTAATCTTTCCCCCTTAAAAGAGTACGTACCCTTTTTTTTCCCACATGAGTACTTATTAAATATTGTTGATAATGTTTTGTGGGCCCCTCCTTATGAGGTATGCCCTTATTTACCACTCACTCCACACTTGGGAGTGTGGCTACCACACTCCTCCTCCACTTACCTTATGTCCACCTCCCTCACGCCCTTCCTCTTTTTCCTCACATTTTCCTCTCAACTCCCACATAACATTCAACCTTCTCCCTTAATTTAAGTCATGGGCCCCTTATCCATTACTCACACCCCTCCTTCCACACTCCAACCTCCCTCACCTCACACTCCCCCCTTACCTCACGTCCCTCACTTAACCCACTTACGTCCCCCACTCCCACGTAATTTGGAAACTCACTTATTAAATGGAGCGTCGGTCCTCCCTTTTCAACTCTTACCATCCTCCACCAATTGATTACCTTGTGAGAGTGTGCCATCCACACTCTGTCCATAATCCAACCTCACTTGCCTCCTAATCCTCATGCCCTTCCCTTTTAACTCATGCTTTATTCTTGTTTTTTCTGTTTTGGGATGTATAACGTGGAGATGGAAACATCTCCTTTCAAAACATGAAGCTTCTCCCTTAAGGAATGTGTGGACTCCCTCACTTGCCAATTTTGCCCTCATCCCTTGCTTTCTCCTCATCCACTTCATCCACTTTTTATTCCCCTCACCCTAAAAGCCTCTTCTCTCATTGGTTGTTTTTCTCTTGTGAGTTGTTTTGTCCCTTGGATCTTTGACACTTGTTGAAGATCCAAGAGGGGTCTCCTTAGCTTCTCAAGCTATTTAAGAGACCTCTCACTCACNTTGTCACTTCTCTTCATTGATGTGGCTATTGAAGAACTTGTAGCAATTAGTTGCTACAACTTCTTCCATTTGGATAATAAAAAGAAATGCTTTGGAGGATTTTGGGAAGATCTACAAGTATTTGTGTTCTTACAAACATATGAAGTAAAATCGTTTTGATTTCATATAATGGTTGCATGAATGGATCTTAGGTAAAGAATTTTATTTAAGTAGATCTTGCAAAGAGTAGTCTTCTGAATCTATATATGTGGTTGGCTAGATAGGGTGCAAGTACTTCACTTTATTAGATTAACCCTCCATATTATCCATTGTATGCATGCTATTGTGTGATTTGTTTTTGCAGGTTGGACTTCAAGGGTTTCATTAAGGTGCCTCTTGGAAGAGTCTCCCTTTGATATTTTCATACACTCCAAGTTATTTCTGATATTGTTCACCTTTTCTCATTCTTCATTTCGGTAGCTAACATGCTTAGATAGGTCACCTAAAGTCTTTAAATTTTCTGGTTCTTGTATGCATGAAATCTTTTCCTAAAAACAAAGATTTCATAACATTTTCTGAGTGTGTTGCAGTTCAAATCAGTAAGCAATAGCTTGTTGATTTTTGCAGGTTCTTACCAGGACAAGAGGGCATGCTGCCCAAATCACATGCACAACACATCCTCCAAACAACTCCTCTCACTGGGGTAACGTTTTCTTCTCCCAATCTACTCTAAAATACTGTAAATGCAAGCCCAAAGGAGTTGTACCCAAGCGGCTTGCCTTCCTTTCAGTCTTTACATTGCAAGCTTAGCTAGATTAGTCGTGATTTCTACATGCATGCTTAATTTAAAATAATCTAGAGTAGATCTCATCACACATGCTAGCTTAGAGCCCATGGTGGCTTAGATTAGATCGTTATTTTCCGTTGCATGCAAGTTTAAGTTTATCTAATATTTACATTACACATGTGCTTGCTAACAGTGGTTTCATAAAGGCTCAATTAATCAACCTTTTACAATTCCACAAGTTACTTTCAGTTCTCACACTTCACATTTGCAATATAATAACTAAGAACTCTCGTTAATTCTGGTTTGGGTCCCCAAGGCCTTTCTGGAAACTAAAATTTAACTTGCAATCCATTGTTTAAAGGCATCAACCTTCACATCTTTCATTTTTCACTACTTTGGTAACTTTGTTGATTAAGCTATAAGCACTCAATAACATTTCACGTTTCTTAGCTCATAGATCTAAAATTCATTAAGTAGACTTAATAGGACACCTTAACTCACCATCTTCGCCACTTAAAAATTGGGGTTTTGAGGAAAGCCACAGAAATTTTTCGGAGTACTCGGCCTTAGGGTTGACCTGTGAAGCTAGGGTAGGCCTTGTTGCCTCACTTCTTGAGCATCCAACAACCACTTGGTAATAGGGGGAGGAGAGTTTTGGGTTGACGTCTAGATAGGGCTAAAATTAATCTCACACTTAACCACTTAATTTAATTTTCAGTCTACAACACCAAGCAATACAGTTACACACTTGCAAGTTCATTGATCTCATTATCTTTCAATTTACATTCATACGCAAGTTATCATTTATGTGTTGTAGAATTATTTCTTAAAGTGGTTATATCTCTTCATCTGGAGCACTTTACTTTCAAAGCTTTCATCTTTATTTTGTTCCTTTATCTCGTGGTGTGATCCTTCAAGAAGTGTGCATCCACCTGGAGGCATTCTCTTGATTGGGTCTTGAGTGTTTTGCGTCTCTTGGCCATTGAAAAGAAGTCCAACGGAGCTCTATCTATTGTGAGCATGCTTGGCTTCATGTGTTGATATCTTTATCTTATGTATCTTTAATTCCTGCACATGTGAGCAAACTTGTGAGTATATTGTATATCTTGTATCTAGTCTTAATCTGTATATCTGATTTATTCTTTTGTACCTAATTGCATCTGTCTTATTGTAATACTTTGTAACTTATCTTGTAACGAAATTTCCCCCTAACTTAGTTGACCCCATTTCCCAATCTTAGGCACTAGTCTTAGTTTCCTTAGGAAAAGGTCTGACTCTCATACTTAGATAGTTGCATCTTGCATTTGTTGATTGACATCTTAGGCTAGATTCCCCCTGACCTTTTAACCAATTAAAACCAACTCCTAGAACATTAAATATTAACCTCATCTAGTAACTAGGGTCTACCCCCCTTGGCTTCCCTAGGCGTTAGCCTAGACGGAAGAGGTTCAAGTCAAAGTGACAGCATGGAATTTGAACCTAGGCATTGTGCCTCCGAGGACACACTGAGTGAGTAGGACTTAGCTCATGTTTGCAAGTGTGTATAAGGACGGCAACAGGGGCCAATAGAGAGGTCACTAACGTCAACTCTGAGATTTTCACAGAGCACGAAAGTGAAGGTTGCAGGTGTCGTAGAGCCTGCGGTGGTAAACAAAAGTTTGGGAAACTTATTGGGATAGATTTTCAAATATGGCACACTTTATCCCATGGCAGAAGAGCATTGATTCAATGCATGTTGCAAATCTTTTTTTCAAGGAAGTTGTGAGACTTCATGGCCTACCTAGAAGCATTGTCTCAGACAGAGACACAAAATTTATTGGTCACTTTTGGAGAACACTATGGAAGAAGTTGGGGACATATTTTTCCTTCGGTTCAGCCTATCACCCTTAGATAGATGGAAAGACTGAGGTGGTAAACATAAGTTTGGGAAACTTATTGAGGAGTCTGGTCATTGAGAACCATAATCAGTGGGATCTATTTCTGCCACAAGCAGAATTTGCATACAATGACTCACCAAACATGAGCACTGGAAAGAGCCCATTCCAAATATTGTATGGAATGAAACCCAGGGGAGTATCTGAGTTGGGAGACTTGGAATAGAGTGATATCAGAAGTGTTGGAGATGAATATTTTGTTGTCAAAATGCAGAGGTGCCATAGCCAGATCAGAGGACAGTTGCGGAGTTCTAACCAGGAGTACAAGCACAGAGTTGATCAACATCGTAGAGAACTTCAATTTGAAGTAGGATATCAGGTTCTGGCACATATCAAGAAATAAATGTTCCCTAGGGGAACATATAACAAGTTAAATATGAAGAAGATAGGACCATGTAAGATCTTGAGGAAGTTTGATGCAAACGCCTATGAGATTGAGCTACCAGATGATGTGGGCATATCGCCCATATTCAATGTTTCAGACCTGTATCCTTACATGAATGATGACACAGGGGGATTATAAAATCAAGAGAAGCTTCAGTGGGAGAAAAAAATTCCTATAGCATAAAAACCACAGATGGAGAAGATTTTTGATCAGAGGATTGGAAAGAAGACCAAAAGGAAGACCTATTTTGAATATCTGGTCAAGTGGAAGGGACACCCAATAAAGGATGTCAGTTGGGAAAATGAAGTCGCTATCCAAAAGCACAGAAAGTCAGTGCAGGAGCTCATGGAAAGGAGTCCATGAATTTTATTCAAGGGGAGTATGATGCAGGAGCATCGTTGGCACAAATGATGTGAAGTAGATTAACCCTTGAGATTTCAAGTGTGAGATACTACAAATGATCAAGGCAATGGAATTTATCAATAACGCACTGAAAACCAATTTCAAAAAATATATATAAGTTGAAGTCATATACTTTGTTTGGTTAGGTATGATTTATCTATTAGTATTTTCACATTAAAACCATTATAACATTAAGATATATAAAAAGTGAAAAAATTGGGAGGTGTGAAATTCCTTGAGTGCAATATCTCCAATTAAAGTTTTCCAAGGTCTTCAATTTCAAACTCCACCTCCAATAAAAATGGATTTTGTTGTGGGACTACCTAGAACACAAAGAGGATTTGATTCCATATTTGTGGTGGTGGTAGATTTTCAAATATGGCACACTTTATCCCATGCCAAAAGACCAGTGATGTAATGCATGTTGTAAATATCTTTTTCAAAGAAGTTGTGAGACTTCACAGCCTACCCAAAAGCATTGTCTCGGAGAGAGACACAAAATTTGTAGGTCACTTTTGGAGAACACTATGGAAGAAGTTGGGGACAAATTTTTCCTTCAGCTCAACTTATCACCCTCGGACAGATGGACAGACTGAGGTGGTAAACAGAATTTTGGGAAACTTATTGAGGAGTCTGGTCACTGAGCACCATAATCAGTGGGATCAAATTCTTTTGCAAGAAGAATTTGCATACAATGAATCACCAAACATGAGCACTAGAAATACCCCATTCCAAATATTGTATGGAATGAAACCTAGGGGAGTATTTGAGTTGAGAGACTTGGAGGGCAAGGAGTCAAAGAATCAAAAGAAGAGAATGCCAGGAGGGCGAGAGGAAATTCTCTTCAAGAAATCCTTCGGATTTTGAGTTATCAAAATCCCTAGAGTGCAAGGAGTGCACGGGAGGTCGAAGTCTCCACAAGACCAAGCTCGGGAGGGATAACACTTTTCAGAGGAGTAGTCGAGTTCCAAGAGCCGAAACCCCAGGAAGCGCAAAGGTTGAATCCTTTAAAGACTTAGAAAAATTTCTAAGTTAGAAAATATCGGAATCTCGGGAGAGAGGACAAACAATGATCGTTGGATCATCATGAAGTAGATTGACAACCGTCAGATCTAGAGGAAGGTGCATGAGTCTTAATGCTCGCATGCACATGAGACAAAATCTCTCAAGGTTTGAAACTGGAGATTCCTGGAGTCTGGAGCCCTGGAACACCGAAGTGGGATCTCGGTCGTTCGATCATCCAAACAGACCAGAGACATCAGATCGTCTTGAGTGAACCTCAGATGTTGGATCGGTCAAGCGAGTGTGGACCATTAGATATCACGATCTCATAAGGAGTCAATTTTGAGACTTGAAACTCTCGAGCGCGATGAGTCAGAGATCGTCGGAGTATATATGGATCGTTGAAGCTAGGAGGGTACTTGTCAGTAGTTCAAAAGATCTGGAGGAAGGCAGATGTTGAGACTTGAAACCTCCGAAGCATGAAGAGTCGAAGAGCCAAGAGTCATTCATCTGTCGGAGGACACTTGTCAACAAATATCAAACTCCAGGAAAATATGAAGTGAGCTTTCAGGTTGAGAATTGAGATCGTCAAAGTGCGGAGACCCGAAGTCCCAGAATAAGATCTAGATCATTGGATTCAGAGGAGACGTGGTGCAAATCTGTTAACTACAGTTAGATCCATGAGGTAATCCTCAATCGTTGGATCAAGGAGGACATGCATCAGTGGATCTTAGACTCCGGGTAAAGATGATTTGGAAGAACAGGTTTGAGATTTGAAATCTTAGACATTCGGAGAGTCAAAGTGGCTCTGAGTCGTTAGGTCACCCGAAGTGAATCTGAGTCATCCAGCCGGGAGAGGAGACGTGGCAGAAATATGTGAACTCAAGGTAAAGTTCTGGAGTGATCCATAGCCGTTGGATTTACGGGGGACGTGGAACAGATCCCTGCACTCCGGGTAAAGACCCAAAGTAATCCTAGGTCGTTCGATCCAAGAGGACATGTGGCAGGATTTCGCGTATTTAAGTAGGAGAGAAAGGATTTGATATTTGAAATCCTCGGAGTCCGGAGACCCGTAAGAGACCTTGACCATTGATCGAGGAGAGGACTGTAGAACTATTGATCAGATTTGAAAGGTCAACCACCCAAAGAAGAAGCTAAATCGTTGATCATGAGGACAGACATCTGTAGATCGTTAGCTCCAGGAGATTGGAGTACGGAAGGAGGCGAGGTTTGAGATTTCAAAACCCCGGAGTCTGAAATTGCGAAGGGATCGGAACCATTGATTCCAGAGAACAAATCTTAGTCATCCATTGGAAGCACCGCCAAGATCATTAGATTGACGATCATCTCGCATTTTGTGGACAAGAGTAGCGTGGAATTTAATAGGTCGAGGTCGGGCCGCAATCCATACCGTGGTTTTGTCGGGGAGGCACGTGGAGGCACGAGGAGAATTGCAGGCCCGAAAGTGGTTTGGCTTCAAACCGCTTATGACCGCGCCCGTAATCGCATGGTCATCATCAAGGTCACATTTGAGAAGGTGCCAAGAGAGAGGGCACTAACGTCAACTCTGAGATTTTCACAGAGCACGAAAGTGAAGGTTGCGGGTGTCGTAGAGCCTGCGCCAAGAGTCATGAGGACTTGTAGTTGACATAGGACGAGACCAGTGAGGTTTCAGAGAGTCACCTGACTCCCAAATCAAAAATCMTGACCGGGAGGTCGTGCATCCCTAAGGAGGGAAGGGGGTGTGCATCAAATAAGTTGCATTTATTTTAGAGACTCTAGAATGAAAAAATGATTTAGAGCAACTAGTTGCTCTAATTTCAATAATGACATAATGAAAAACAATGTAATGCATTGATTTTAGTGATAACACAATGATAAATATTTAAAGCAATTAGTTGCATTGATTTCAACAATGACATAATGCAAAAACAAATGTGCATTGATTTAAGTGATGATACAATTAAAATGATTTAACATAGTTTATTGCATTTATTTTAACAATGCTATAACATAAAATAATAGGGTGCATTGATTTTAGTGATAAGACTATTTAAAATAATTGGGTGCATTAATTAATTGGAGAAATGATATGAAGTAGATTAACCCTTGAGATTTCAAGTGTCAGATACTACAAATGATCAAGGCAAAGGAATTTATCAATAACGCACTGAAAACCTATTTCAAAAAATATATATAAGTTGAAGTCATATACTTTGTTTGGTTAGGTATGATTTATCTACTAGTATTTGCATTTAAAACCATTATAACATTAAGATATATAAAAAGTGAAAAAAATTGGGAGATGTGAAATTCCTTGAGTGCAATATCTCCAATTAAAGCTTTGTTCAATATCTTCCTCATATCACTTCTTAGTGATATTTAGTATATACCTTATTAAATATCTTAATAATTCTATTTTATTATCTAGGCACATGATAGATTTGGATGTAAGATGGATTTAGGATGATTGTAGAAAAAAAAAATTACATAATTACTTACTCCAACTAATCCATGAACATAATATCAAAAAGATTTCAATAATCACCATAATAACAACTATATCATTATTTTTGTAAAACATATATCTTGTTTTATTTAGTATATATCCAAACCCAAAGAAAGTTCATTGATGTATATCTTCCTTACCTTCACAAAATCCATGCTAACCTTTATTGATATCATCTTGACATCTTCCTTATTCTTTATTATTTATCTTGATTCCCATCCTATGCAAATTGTGATTTTTAAAATCACCAATTCTATTGATTTTCTTTTTTAAAAGCTTGTTTGATTCTAACTCTAAAAATCTCAACATACCACTACAAAATCAACTTATTTTTGAAATTTTTCAAAATTCAATTTCATCAAAAACAACTTCGGGATTATGCCACTTAATATAAGCAGTGTCTACACTTTATCAAACATTAAAAATATTAAAAATAGGGTATAAACATAGAGGACAAATATCACAATTTGTAATATATTGAAGTTGATGGACATGCTATGATAGAGTACTACACCATTAATATATTTTTAATATTTTTTCAGTGCCGGTGTTGAGCTTGAGATCCCTACGCTCTCGTCCTCGCTTGAAACAGGTAACAGCAGGTAACGCCAGTGCCAGTGCATTGCAGGTAATATATGAAAATAAGCATTGCACTGCCAGTGCCGGTGTTGAGCTTGAGATCCCTACGCTCTCGTCCTCCACGCCTCAGGAAGTCTATAGAAACGGATCAGTTATTACTGGTAACTCAATGTGAGACTCACTCCGATAAACAAACAGTTGTACATGCACAAGTGCCGGTGTTGAGCTTGAGATCCCATAACATACAGTTGTACATGCACAATTTCAAGTGACCAACAAGTATTTCTCATAAATTCTGATTTAATTAATGAATAATAAAAATAAAATAAAACACATTTGTAATTGCACCTAATTTTAAGTGACAAATCCATATACCATATAAATCCATATACCATGTAATAAACTCAGAATTACAATTCAAATCAAGAAGAAGTTTCCAGTACACTCAATTTCAATTCCAGGTGAGGAACACATATTTCATATAAATTCCAATTTAATTAAAAAATTTCAAGTGACCAGCACCTGTTTCTTATAAATTAATTCCCAGTAGGCAACCCCTATCTCATATAAACAGTGAACCAAAATTGAAAGCAGTAAGAAATTGAAGCTGAAAATCATGCCCCTTTTGATGCTCACAGCATGCGCAACGCACAATGTATTGAAGCAGCCACTTAACCTCTGCGCCGTACTCTTCCACATAATTGCTTCCCAGAAAATCTCCAAAAACATGAACAAGTTCGGTTTTTATCTTCCCACTAAGACTGCCTTCATCTTTACACAGTGC
>ML787163.1:91498-105632 GCA_009831015.1 Picea engelmannii
AAGAGGCAATGCAGGTAGACACCAAAAAGAAGTGGGAGCAAGGCATGAAAGAGGAAATGGATTCCTTGGAAAATAACCAGACTTGGGACTTGGTTCAGTTGCCTGTGGGAAAAAGAGCATTGCAAAATAAATGGGTTTACAAGCTGAAGGAAGAAGATGGAGGAGAAAAGTGGCACGAGGCTAGACTTGTTGTAAAGGGGTTTGCACAAAAGAAAGGCATAGATTTTGATGAAATATTTTCTCCTGTTGTTAAAATGACTTCAATTAGGACTATTTTAAGTCTTGTGGCAGTAGAAGATTTTCATCTTGAACAGTTAAATGTAAAAACATCTTTTCTCCATGGGGATTTGGAGGAAGAGATTTATATGCAGCAACCACAGGGGTATGAGGTCAAAGGGAAGGAAAATTTGGTATGCAAGTTGAAGAAGAGATTGTATGGCCTAAAGAAAGCTCCAAGGTAGTGGTATTTGAATTTTGACAGGTTTATGACAGAACAGGGTTATAGTAGATGTCATTCTGATCACTGTGTTTATTTTAAAAAGATAGAAAATGGAAGCTTATTATCTTGCTATTGTATGTAGATGAGATGCTTGTTGCAGGGTCTAATATGAACGATGTAAATGTGCTCAAGAACAAATTAGCCAACTCATTTGCAATGAAGGATTTGGGTGTTGCAAAGAAAATCCTTGGCATGAGAATAACAAGAGACAGAAAAAATCGCAAATTGACATTGTCTCGGGGTGAGTACACAGAGAAGGTGTTGGAGAGGTTTAGAATACAGAATGCAAAACCAGTTAGTACACCTTTGGCCAGCCATTTCAAATTAACGAAGGAAATGTGTCCCAAGACATAGGAGGAGATAGAATACATGTCCAGGGTCCCTTATTCATCAGCAGTTGGTAGCTTGATGTATGCAATGGTTTGCACAAGACCAGATATTGCACATGCAGTGGGAGTTGTGAGTAGGTATATGAACAATCTAGGTAAAGAACATTGGGAGGCAGTAAAGTGGATTCTCAGGTATTTGAGAGGTAATACTACTCATGCATTATGTTTTGGAGGTTCAAACACTTTTCTACAGGGATATGTTGATTCAGATATGGCAGGTGATAAAGACAGTAGGAGGAGCACCACAGGGTATGTTTTTTACTATAGGTGGGATAATAGTAATTTGGATTTCAAAACTGCAAAAGGTTGTTGCACTTTCAAAAACAAAGGCAGAGTATGTTTCTGCTACAGAGGCTAGTAAAGAGATGATTTGGTTACAGAGGTTTATGGAGGAATTGGGAAAGAAGCAGGAGAACAACAGGTTGTACTGTGATAGTTAGAGTTCCATTCAACTTGCAAAGAACTCAGCCTTCCATTCGAAGACTAAGCATATGCAGTTGAGGTACCACTTCATACGATCCTCCTTGGAAGATAGACATTTGAAGTTGCAAAAGATACACACTAGCTAGAATCCTACATACATGTTAACAAAAGGAGTAACCAGGGAGAAACTGAGTTCTTGCTCAGTTTCAGTTGGTCTTCAAGAATGAAGATGAAGATGAGAAATTTTCCAAGTCCAAGAAGGTTCAGAGTCCAGCATACATAGTAGCAGTGGAGTTGTTGAGATCAGTCTCCAACTGGGAGATTGTTGGTTGTGGAGCCTCGTTATCTTCCTGATTCAGAGGTCCTTGCTTTTAGCCGTGTTTATACCCCATGAAGTATTTACACCCAAGAAATATGTACACTCTTCCATGCGGGGGAGTGAAGAGGGGGGTTACCCCTTCTGCGGGGTTTGGGGGGGCTATCCCCCCGGCTGGGGGGTTTGGGGGCAAGCGGGCCCCCAGCAGGGGTTCGGGGGTGAAGCCCTTGTTGCCTTGTAAAAGTATATTGTAATTTCATTGTAAATATGGACCGTTCATTATAAGGTCACAGATCTAACGGTAGAAATTATGTTAGGGTTTTTTCCCTAGAAGGCAACCGTCTTTTATGAGAAAAATGTATTGCGGCTATGTTTGAGGGTGAATATTGTATTCTGAGATAGGAGACTATGAGAGAAAGAAGAAGAAGTTACAACGGGTTTTGTTGTAGGTTGTATCTCTTCATTTGCTAGATAATAATAAAGGAAGGACCTAGCAATTTCTCTAGTGGACGTAACCCACACTGGGTGAACCATGTAAATATGTGTCTCTCTTGTATTGTGTATCTTTTGTGTTTTGTTTCTGCATTTGTTTTATTTTATTTCTCCGCGGTCCTGTTTTTCTAACATGTACCATGTGTTGATTTTTCATATGAAATGATATGAGATATCGATATCTTATTACAATGATGATTGTTCCATATATAGATAACATATGGTGACCATCTATGAAAGGATGTGTCCCTTGGATAATAAATAACTACTTATTTATTATATATATTATATAACTTCTTATTAATTTAGGAGAATGTCTTCCCGATGTTGCCCAAACATCAACACTCCATCTCAACGAGGGAGACATTCTACATCATGCCAAGCTTGTCTCTGAAGTATACAAACTTCTCCCTAGACTCATGACACATATCAATTTATCATTGGAGATGTCTCTCTCCCACCTGAACTGAGGGGAAACTCCCTTTGTGAATCTCCCTTTGAGCCAACTGACTCTCTCTGACATATTCTCCTACTCTTCAATTTTCTTTTCGGACTTCCATAATCTTCTTCTCTTCTAAGAAATATTGTCTAGATGAAAGTTCCTCTCGCAGCTACCAAAAAATCAATACTCCCTCTTAGCTAGGGAGGTATCTTTCCACGATGTCTTCATCTAGTAGTCCATTGACTACTCTACAATCAACTAGAAGCACACAACTACTTCCATGCCATCAGTAGCTCAAATAATCCATCACAGTATCTATGATCAAGTAGCACACAACTGCTCCCAAGTGATCTAGTATTCTCCATGGAAATTAGCTAGTAGCACGCAACTACTACAATGCCATCCAATAGAACATGATTGTGCCAAGCCATAGTAGTACACAACTACAATCCAATGATACAAAACCACCACTAGTGGTACACAACCACTTTTAGTAGCACACAACTATCGTCCAATGACACATAGTCACCGCCAATGGTACACAACCACCGTAGTAGCACACAACTATTGTCTAGAGACACATAGTTGTTATTGGACTAATCGGTAGGTGCGGACACTAACAGATCTCCCTAGATTCACCTGGATCTAGAACAAAACAGGACAGGACATGACTCTTTCCCTAAGTTACGACCATTGAATTAGCTAGTAAGGAGGAACAAGTGACATACCTTTGTATCGCTTCCTTAAGTCTTTGTTTCCCCCGCTTCGCTCTGGTGCTCTTGTGAGGTCAAGACCAAGACAACACAAACCAACCAAACTGAAGATAGAAAAATGTATTCAATCGTCAACTTATGCATATGATCAAGGAATTACACAATAAAGTAAGAATGACTTTATGGGAAAAGGACATGTCGTTGTATCATATTAATTGAAAGTAGAAGATACAACTTGATTTCTTTGATGTCACAAGCTTCCTTTCGGTGACTCTTGGTTCCAACACACACACTTGTTTTGTACTTGCATGAAGAATATCCAATTCCTCTTGATAGACCTACTAGAGTCTCCAAGCTTCTGTTCAAGAAGGGTTCTTCACACAATTCCTTCACCAATTCTTCAATTAATATTTCTTAACCTTTTCCAGAGAATCCTTTCAATATATAGGAGAGGGTGAGATGGTTACATGGATGAGAATGATCCCACAAAATCAGAGAAGCCAGTAAAATGACAACCATACGAATTCCAACTCATTTTCTAGAATATTCCCTTCTAGAACCCTCGAGGCTTCTTCTCTTTTCCAAGCTTAAAAATAAGTTCGCACCCTGTGTATAGAGAAACCTGTGAAAAGTTCGCACCCTAGATGAAGGTGGCCTACGAGAATGGGTCATTCTCACACCCTAGGCCATATGCATCCTGCGAACTCACTTTGAAAATATGTTTTCTGGAAGGAGATAAATGCCACTTTTCTCAGGAGAAAGTTCTTGTTGGGAACCTGAGTACACCATTGTTAATACATCACCAAGATGACCAAAATCATGTGTAACAGAATGCCCCCCAAATTATGAGGCTGGAATCAGTGACAGCCAAAATACTTTGTAAATTGCGTGTGTGTGTCGGAAACTAGGAGTGCACCTAATCGGAAACCTGCAAACAACCAAGCATTTGTAGAATATCATACTAGTTCTGAGGTAGGCATTCCCATACTCATATCACAGACAGATGACATCATAAACATAATTCATGGCCACCAATCATACACCATGGATCCATGCAGTCAAAATATCGCATAGCCACCAAGAATACAATGTGGATCCATGCAAGAAGATTCAAATTAAGACGACATAGCCATGAGACATACAAAGTGGATCTATGTGTCAGCAAATTATACATATTCCATCGTAGCCTAGATCAAAGAGATGAGACCCAGGGTATTCAATCCCATCACCTGAAAGTATCAATCTAACCATGTGATTATATGTGCTGAAGTCGAACATGGTAGAAACCACTTGATTACTGGTCATTGATGAAACCGTTAACAAGTGTGAGGGAAATCACCATTAATGTCAATGACTCCCAAGGTACACTAGTACAATCCATCGAATGTGAATAAATGAGTTGAGGTTGAACATTCGACAGAATCTCTCGATCAAGGGTCAATGATGAAAACCCACTGTCGAAAGCGAGGAAACCTACCATTGAGACATGCAAGTTCCAAGGTACCAAATAATTTCTAAGTCTTGTTTCTGGATAATGAGCCAAAGTCGACGGAACATAACTCATCACAAGAGGGCCTTGATGTATCCCCCATCAATGACATGAAATGAGTAACAGATTTTGAAGGCGAAACAGAGTATAATGTAAGTTGAACTGGACACAGGGAAGGCCGACATGGAGAGAATGGACAACTGCAGATGGCCGACTCAATAGAGGTTTCAGATGAACTTCTCTTGAACATATGAATGACACGACCAATGATTTGGCAGCACTGACTCAGAGATGACTCAGGATATGACCTTGTAGCAAGTCGAATGAAAGATAAATGGATTTCCCAAACTGGCTTCAGATAATGAATAGGGGGTGTCATGTTCAAGAGAAACACTTACTGCCAATAATATGAATACAAAAACACATCCCTTTCCCAAATTTTTCCCTCACCATTTCCGGCGAGTACCTCTTTATTTTTACACAAGCTTGAGGAGGATAACATATGCTTGTTGATATAAGCTCATCCTTCGGATGAGTCCCTCGGAGTATGTTTAACGAACCCTAGGAAGGAGTGGTTTGGTCCCATTACGGGTCTTTCGATGTTTGTTTAACAAGTCCAAAGATAGAAAACTCGAAGGTTTTTCATGATTATAGAGTCTAAAAAACACTCAAAAGAGAACTCTCTCAGTTCCTTTTTCGTAAAATAGTCTGATGAGACCGGAAAAGAGATAAATTATCACCCAACAGATGCTTTCTTCAAATACTTTAACGAGCGTGAAAATAGAAAGATCGTTCGGCAATCTTTTCATGTTTAGAGAGTCTAAAAAGAGCTTAAAGAGGACTCTAGGGGGTTCCTTTTTCGTATAACCTTGTTGAGCCTGAAAAAGTGATAAAAGTGTGCTCGATTACGTTCTCATGTATTTTCGAGCGTGAGAACGGACAAAGACCAAGCTCGAGGTTTTGTGCAAAAAACCATAAAAAACAATTCGAACATGCGATCAAAAAGAGAAAATATATGTATCCCTGCGTATGAACATCGAAGTCGTCATGTCTGCAAAAATTCACACTCATAGGGGTATTAGGCATTAGGTTTGATAAATAAAACAATTATAAAAACCAACAAAAATGGTAAAAAGTAAATATAAGTGGGTACAAGTTCTTTTACCATAGTCATTGTAACTTTGCCAAGATTTTAGCCCAAAACCCCTCTTTTGCCCTTGAATTTTGGTGCTCGATTGCAGAAGGTACGAACAACCATTTGGCGAACTGTCTCCGGTAGTGAGGTAAGCTCCTTGTCTTCTATCTTTTCATGGTTCAATTTTTTGTTTTCATTGGTAAATTTCAAGTTTTTGAACTTGTTTTAGGGCTAAAATTTGCGCTCAGGCATTCTCGCAGGCTAGCCACACAAGACCTGCGAGAATGCATGATTCTTGCAGGTGGCCCCAAAGGCACCTACAAGAACCTCGCACTGTGCTAAAGGGGCACCTGTGAGAACCACAAAATGAAAATTTTCTTTGATGTTTTCTCAATGAAAAATGTACCAAGGTTTGAAGAGAGTTGTTGACCTTCTTCTTATGATTCTTTTGCAGGCATTTGGAAATTACCATGGTTATGGAATGGTGTGAAAGAGAGCATGAAGAAGATGATGTTATTTCCGGGAATAACTCGGACACCGTTGCCTCTTTGTGAGATTGTGGTCTCCTGAAATTCTTTCGGATCCTGGGTATGAGGGCCCAAGTCAGGTTGTTGGAGTACCTCATTCATATGTGGGATGTGGACCAACAAGTATTCCACGTAGGGGTCCACACATTGTCCTTAGATATCGAGGATGTTTATTTCCTTACAGGACTATCACGACATGGGTACCATGCTAGCTTGACTGGTAGCTAAGGTAGTGGGCTGCCTATGAGTGAATATTTTCATCAGTACTGTGTTTTAGATGCGGAAAGAAGCAAAGGAAAAGTGGCCATTTGGGGGGTCCAGGATTTGACCCTTCGCACAATTTTTTTCATCATTGCTCGTATGGTTGGGAGCGTTGCTCCACACATGGGTCTCCAGAGATACTTTCAGTACGCCATAGAGTGTACTGAGCCTCAGGTCTTTAACTGGTCAAACGCAGTCCTTCGTAGCGTGAAGAGGCAATTGACTAAATGCAGGAGAGGCGACTTGAACAAATTCGAGTACGGGTCACTATTGATGTCCTTCTTTCTTAAGAGGGTTCCCTTACTGAGGTTGCAGGTTGAGTGGGGTTTACTGGCTCTAGAGGATCCGAGGATGCTGAGGTGGTGTAACCTCATGGCCCGACATGTAGCTGGACCAATCATCAAATACAATGATTCCTTCTTTGACTGGTTGCGACCACAGATGTTGATGGTCGATGATTATGCCTATGTTGGGTTGGACTTCTGAGGGGATCCAAACTTGGCCCTACCTAAGGATTCTCAGTGGGGAGATATAGGTAAGAAGTACACATTTTTTCACTTTTTAAATGTTTTTTGTGAGTTTTATCATATGCAAATGTTTTTATGTTTGTCCAAGGTCTAATTACAAAAAATATTTTTTGATGACATAGACGTAGGGCCTTATCGACCTTTGGGTACTTCTCCTATTCAGCGACGAGGAGAGGTGACTCCAGTGCCACGATGGGACGTGGAAGATTATGAGGCAATGGAACAAAACTTAGATGGTTTGACTACAGACATTCCAGACATGCCTCTTGGAGAGGTCTCGCGACGTTATCAGCGTCATACGGTGGGCCTGTCAAAGTATATTGGCCGACTACTTCGTAAGGTTGCCTGGGCAGTCGTGTGTTACCATGAATGTCATCCATGACGTTACTTTGTAGAAGCTATGAGCTTCAGATTTTGAAATTTTGTTCCTTGGACAAAACTTTTTTGTAAAAAAAAAATTGATCGTTATATATACATACTGCTTCTACCGGTTTATCTTGTGTTG
Organism: Picea engelmannii; assembly: GCA_009831015.1. NCBI lineage: Eukaryota > Viridiplantae > Streptophyta > Pinopsida > Pinales > Pinaceae > Picea > Picea engelmannii. Next base: position 99,217 of record ML787163.1, read on the forward strand.
TGTGATACTTGTGATGTGATTGATTTATAAATGACCCAAATGTCTATCTAATACATATTTAACTAATGCATCAGTTAATGTATTTAGACATCTAGGAATATGTTGATACTCAATATAATCAAAATAACGTTCCAAGAGGTGAATTCGCAAATATACCTGTAACAAAGTAGAACTTCGAATAGCATAGACATTACTTAACTGTAGTACTACGAGATACGAATTGAGTCGCACAACCAAGTGACGGATACCAAGGGAGATAGCATCAATCAACAATTCGATAACGATGCTATACTTTGCAATATTGTTGGTTGCACAGCCGAGGCACACACCTTGTAGAGTGATAAGTTCGTTTGTAGGGGCGTAAATTGCCCATGCAGCAGAAGCATGGTTCTGAGTACTATGGCTAGTGCCATCAGTGAAGCCAATGTAGGGTAGAAAAGACTCTGACATCTGGAAACCAAACACAATGTAGCATAAGGGCAGAGACCAGATAACGAAAAAAGCATACTATAGTAACACACAAGAAGTATGATACAATAAAATACAAGTACTCGTGCACAAGTGATCTTATGCATAGTACTTCTTTAAATACAACCCATTTCTGGGTTCACTCAAATGGATACCGTCGTAATATACTAACTCATAAGCTCCTTTCTCCAAAACTCATCTAACGATATAAGGACCTCGCCACATGGCTTTGAATTTTCCAGCTCCAAGCATATCTTGATCTTGTTCGTAGAGGAGAACCAGATCTCCTTCGGAGAAAACGTGAGGCTTGAGATGTTTGTCATATTGGGCCTTGACACGTTTATTCTGGGCTTCTATGACTAGGGTAGCATCGCGTCGAGTTTTGTCTAATCACATGAGATAAAAAAGACATTCTTCCTCTGCAGAAGTGTTTGGTAGGAGTTCGACGGCTAGTTTTAAGGAGGGTATCTCACATTCAATTGGGAGGATGGCTTCTAGACCATAGACTAACCAGAAAGGTGTAAACCTAGTAGCAGACTTAACGAATGTTCGGTAAGCCCACAATGTTGAAAACAACATTGTGTGCCAACTTGTTTTGTGAATCCCTATCATTCATCGAAGCATGGTTATGAGAACTTTATTAATCGCTTCGACTTGGCCGTTGGCTTGTGGGTAATAGGGCGTTGATTTTTCATGGCGAAGACCAAACTTTTCAGTGAGTTCAGACATCATGAAGTTTCTAAAGTGGCTACCGTGATCAACGACAATAGCCTGAGGAACACCAAAATGAGCTATGATGTGATTGAAAATGAATAATGTTGTGGTCTTTCCAGTATTGTCAAATGTCGGCATCGCCTCGGCCCATTTCGTAAAATAATCTATGGCTACAATAATGTATCCATGCCCCCCGACCGAGTGGGGGTGACATGTCATGAAATCGATACCCCATTTCGCAAAGGGACCAACAGAGACCACAGGGTGAAGAGGAGCAGGATGTGATCGTATCTTATGATTATAGGTCTGGCAAGTGTGGCATTTTTGGACGACGATTATGCAATCGTTAAATAAAGAAGGCCAAAAATACCCTGCTCGTAAGATCTTCTGGACAGTAGCATACCCAGACATATGAACACCATAGTCTCCAGAATGGCATTCATTTAAGGCTTTCTCAGCTTCGTCGAACATGAGACAACGTCGAAAAACTGAGTCAATCCCACGACGATAAAGAGTATCCCCGAGGATAATATATTGACGGGCTTGGTAACGTATTCAACATCGATCAGTACTGGACAAATTGGGCTAGAAAGTCTAGGTTTGGAGATATATGATGATATCTTCATACCAAAGATCATCAGAACTAATTAGGAAAAGGGATTCATCAGGTAATGAATCAGCTGCTACATTTTTCGTTTCAGAGTAGAGAAAGTCGCATATCAACTCAGCAAACACTAAGGACTTCTTGGACTTATCTTGTTCGAATTCCAAGTCAAACTCCTAGAGTATCACGATCCATTTGGAGTATTTTCCCCCTAGAAATTGACGTGTGAGAATGTGTTGCATAGGGATGCAGTTAGAAATTACCGTAGTCTTGCGAGAGAGGATATAGTGCCGAAAATGTTGAACTGCTTGGACGGCTGCCAAGGCCAGTTTTTCGACATGTAAATACTTGGTTTCGGTAGGCGTTAGACTTCGACTCAAGTAATAGATAACATGTTTTTCATGAGAATCATCCTCTTGGACGAGAACCATAGCGATGGTGTAATCCGAGGCTGTGAGGTAGAGGAAATAATCGTGACTGTAATCGGGGGGGGAAGAGAAGCGGAGCATGTGTCAGGGATAGTTTCAAATCTTCGAAGGCTTTGTTTGCGATGGTATCCCATACAAATGTAGACCCCTTTTTTAGTAGTTGTGTAAATCCAAGAGTTATCTCAGCGTAGTTCGAGATGAAACGACAAAGAAAGTTTGTTTTCCCTTGCAAACTTTGTAACTAGCAAAGTGTAGAAGGAGAAGGGAGATTGAGAATTGCCTCGACCTTTAAAGGATCTACCCTGATCCCTTAAAGTGAAACAATAAATCCTAGAAGTCGACCAAATTCTACGCAGAAAACGCATTTGTGAGGATTCAAGCGTATATGGTAAAACTGACAATGGAGGAAAATGGCTCAGAGGTGGATTGGATGATCGACCCAGTGCATGGAATGAGCGGGTAAGTCATCAAGATATGGTTGCATGATGTGCTTGATATCATGGAAGGCATAAGACATAGCGCGCTGAAAAGTTGCGCCAGCGTTCTTTAGACCGAAAGGAAGTTTTCGATAGGTGAAAGTGCCCCAAGGACAAATGAAAGTGGTTTTGTGTTGATCCTCGAGAACAATATTGATTTGATTATATCTAGAGAAGCCATCCATCAGAGAGAAGATTTTTCTTCCGGTGCAATCGACGACAATATGATCGATGAAGGGGGTAGGAAAGTTTTCTTTAGGACAAGCTTTGTTGATATCCCTATAATCAACCCATACGTGAATTGTTCCTGACGTAGACCTATCGACCCTCGGGCCGAAGTCCGCTCACAAGATTGTTCTTTATCTCCTTTGAGTCGGATCGGCTCTTTCGATTCCCTGCTAGAATCTCCTTCAAATAGATCCACAAGTCCTTCGGGAAGCTCCCCTATGCGAACAACACTAGGTGTGAGCTCCACCTTCTCCAAGTGACCACAACGCTAACACCAAGGCCCAATTCCAAAGGCACTTGTCACAATCTCGCGATCTTGTGAGTTCGTGAGTCGAAGCTCTCGACTCCTCCTTCTCAATCCTGTGATACCTGAGATTAAAAAATGGGTATAGCTCCCTTCTGTTAGCACCTTATGAGCGTGACCGCTGGCTAGGCTAAGCACTAGCACCTCTCGCTACTCACCACTTCGTGAGTTTCAACATTGAGCTCCCATGCTCTTATCTCGCGAATCCCTGAGACGTGAGAAGTAAATGGTGTTAACTCCTTTCCTTGTCAGCACCCTCCACACGTAACCATAGGCTAGGGCTTAAATACCAGTTCCTCTCGCAACTTGCACCTTCATTAGTTCATGGGTCGAACTCTCATGCCCTCCGATTGGGATCTCCTGAGACGTGATAAGTCAATTCCGAGTTGACTCCTTCCTTGACGCTTTTTGCTATTCTCAACCTTGCAGGTTGAAGCGTTGAGCCTTCCTGCTCTTATCCCGTGAATCCTCGAGATGTGAGAAATCAACAGAGCATTGACTCCCTTCTCCAGGCGACGCGTGTCCACCTGTCAATCATGCGGGCCCCAACTTGTAGTTTTGTCGCATGTCCACACGAGCCTCGGCTCTCGACACTTTGCTACTTCTGCAGTCGAGACGAGGTCCTCTCAACCCCCAAACCTTCGAATGCACAAAATGCGATGGGGTTTCTACTCCAACGGTCCTCCCATTCTCTAGATCCAACGACTATCCTCGCTCCTCATGATTTCGTGACTTCTCAACTTGGAGCACCCAACCTTTGGGCTCTCACCCTGCGAACTTCTGAGTTCGTGAGACCCAAATCCTGGATCTCTTCGACACTTTGCTGACTCCACGATTGTTGCCACCTATCCTTCTCATATGGATGGCTGCGATTCTCTCGTGACTTCACCACTCACGACTTGGAGCACCCAACTCCTGGGCTCTCACCTTGCAAACGTTCGATTTCGTGAGATCCCTAGATCTCTGACACCTGCCCTCTTCGAATGGACGACCCCAATCTTCTCGCGACTTCTACACTCACAAAGTCAAAGGAATTCCTTCTCTGAACCCCGATGTCCAGATCCCTGATAGAGAGGATCTCATGACACATGTCCTCCTTCCAACGAACGGCTCAGATTCTTTCATCTTTTCGCTATTTCTGATGTCAAGTGCCTGGACTCCCAAACTCCCGAACGTCGATATCCCGATACAACCTCTTCGGGACTTTCGCTTCTTCTTGCGAGGTTTAAATCTTGTGCAAATCTCGACAGATCCAACGGCTGTCGGGTTTTAGCTTAAGATCTAATGACTCGGAATCTCTTCAGTTGTTTCTCTCCTCCTACTGCTCTCTAGGTGCAAAACCATCAATGGTCCAGATCTTCTCAGTTGATTTGACGGTAGCTATTGCTCTTGTTGAGCCTCGACTCTTTTCTTCCCATACTTGGAAGAATTTCGAATTCTCAAAGGCCTCGACCTTTGTTCATCTTCCTCTGCGAACTCTATAACATTGAGTCTCGCCTGCGTGTACAAGAACGTTGTTCCTCCTGAGATTTTCTCCCGAATCCTTGAAGGATTTTGCGACTTCCGCACTCCTTGCTGATCCGAAGGGGTTTTTCATCCTCCAAATTCTATTGATCCAATATGGTACATGGTTAGTAATCAATGGTGTAAAGTACATCACATATACTAAACTCCTTTTTATGTCTCGACACATAAACTAAACTTCTTAGATGTTGCTGCCACATTCCAAACGAAACCAAGTTATATATCATGTTAATCATGTGTTATATGTTTGTGCACGGGTCGAGATTTCACCATATGTGATATGTTACACGGGGCATCGTTTGATGAGTATGGTCTAGCTTGTGGTTTGAGCTCGCGTGGTTTGATCTCATGCGGTAACGTACATCCTGGGTTCGCACGTAATGTGGCATGCATGGTTTCCTAGGAGTTTTAGATGTGGAGTTTAGTATTGGAGAGCAGTTTACGAGGCATCTATAATGTTATTTGGTAGTTAGGGTTGCAAGCTATAATGAGAAGATTCTGGTGCAATAAACCTCCCAGCTATTTTGTTGCTATTTTAAATACACAGCCGAGTCAATGTCGGTGCAATAAAATTCCCAGCTACACGATTCTGCCATCATTCTGTTAAGGAACTCGGCTGGGAATGCACAGGTGTCATATTCGTTATGAATTGCAAAGTATCAGTTTTGTTCTGCCATTTAATTGAAGCATCGTTGTTGTGAGGTCTGTATGCTATATAGCCATTGTTCAGCCAGTACGCAGGGAGGAGGGTTTTTCTAGCTGTGAAGTCCAGATGCTGTGGTTTTTCCAAGTCGACTATTCTGTCATTAAGTGGTTTTTTGTATAGTGAAGACCATTTTGTAATTTCCAGAAACGTAGTCTTGAAGGCTTTTGCACAGTTTTCTGTTCATAGTTGTTGAAGTTGATTCCAGCCATTTATGTACCATTTTGAAACTAATATTGGATCGGTACCCATTGGAGAGGGACCTGGAGACGTAGCCCAGTGAAGGGGGTGAACTCCGTTAACAATTTCAGTGTTTTGAGACTCTCTTCTGCTGTGTTTTTTTTTTCTCTGTTTTGTGTTGTCATTTTTTGTATTACTCCATTATGCTTACAGCGTTACATTTCCAGCTTTACGTTCCACTTGAATGTTAAGACAGTCATAGTATGCTGAGCATTCATAATATTACTTTTATTGCACTTAACATTTAGATCTTACAGATCAAATTAATGGTATCAGAGCAGGTTTATTGTAGTGCAAGATTGTGAATGCTTACCAGGGAAAAATCTCATCTCGGTGAAGGAGAATTAGTTGAAGGTGACCCTGAGACTGGTTCAAGGAAAACATTCCCAAAATCCATGTCTTCTCCACAAGGGGAAGAAGGACATGAGGAATGGGAGAAATCTGTTCTCACTGAAACAGAGTTTCTAGAGGCCTTTATCAGCGTGAAAAATATGGTGGAAATGTTTTTTGAAGAACGTTAACAGAATAGTTCATTAACACATGAAAGTTATATTGAACAGTATGCTGAAGATAAAGACTTTAATAAAGTATATGCATCACTAATACATGGTAAACAGGAAGAGAACTATTATGTGCATAATCAACTCTTGTATCATCTTGGTAAACTTTGTATTCCAGAAAAAGAGAGAGTACATGTGATCCGAGAAGCACATAGTTCATTGATTGC
>ML787163.1:105682-126584 GCA_009831015.1 Picea engelmannii
CTCATCTATTTTTTCAGAATGTTTGGGTACATTTTGGGCTACCCATGTCTATTGTATCGGATCGGGATTCCCGGTTCTTGGGGGAATTTTGGTCAACATTATGGGAGCTTATGGATACTAAACTGAAGAAAAGTACAGCTTTTAATCCACAGACTGACGGTCAAACAGAGGTAGTGAACAGGACAGTGGTTCAACTGCTCAGAGGATATTGTAGTAAACATCCTAAACTTTGGGATGAACAGGTGCAGTACATACAACATGCTTACAACCATGCAGTTCATTCTTCCACGAAGAAATCTCCTTTTGAAACTTGTTTTGGTTATCTGCCAAAAACACCTATGGAATTCTCTTTTGGCAAAGATGCAGTGAATGGACATCATGATGCAGATAAAGCTTTAAAATTCATTCAGAGAATCCAAGCAGTGCAGCAGGCAGTTCAAGAACAGTTGGAGAAGAGCCAAGCAAAGTACAAAGCCAGGCATGACAAGCATCGAGTTGATCATCAATTTCAGGTTGGAGACCGATTTTGGTTACATATCACCAAAGAACGAATGAAAGGTGAAGGTAAAAATCTTAAGCCTATCAGGTATGGTCCTTTTGAGATTTTGGAAAAGATCGGTACTAATGCTTTTCGCTTGAATTTACCTCCATACATGCAAATTTATTCAGTTGTCAATGTTGAGAATCTTAAACTGTATGAGCCTCCTATGATCATGGATGAGGAAACTAACATACAGATTCCTTCAGTTGATGATATGGCACCTGAATATATGTAAGAGTTGTAGGATGATGTTATTCTTGACAGAAATGTAAGGACTTCACGAAGGGGGAATGTTGAGTACCTTCGAGCGGGGCTTAACGGCATGCATCCTAGCAAAGAAAGATGAATGGAGATTGGAAAAGTGAGGGAGTTGTACCCTCACTTACTTGTTGAATAATTCAGGCTTTTGGTGGTCCAAAAGCTCTCCAATGGGGAGGAATGATCCAAAGGGGTTTTTCATCCTCCAAATTCTATTGATCCAATATGGTACATGGTTATTAATCAATGGTGTAAAGTACATCACATATACTAAACTCATTTTTATGTCTCATCACATAAACTAAACTTCTTAGATGTTGCTGCCACATTCCAAACGAAACCAAGTTATATATCATGTTAATCATGTGTTATATGTTTGTGCACGGGTCGAGATTTTACCATATGTGATATGTTACATGGGGCACCGTTTGATGACTATGGTCTAGCTTGTGGTTTGAGCTCGCGTGGTTTGAGCTTGTGCGGTAACGTATAGCCTGGGTTCGTGCGTAACGTGGGATGCACGGTTTCGTGGGAGTTTTAGATGTGGAGTTTAGTATTGGAGAGCAGTTTACGCGGCATCTATAATGTTATTTGGTAGTTAGGGTTGCAAGCTATAATGAGAAGATTCTAGTACAATAAACCTCCCAGCTATTTTGAATACACAGCAGAGTCGATGTCGGTGCAATAAACCTCCCAGCTACACGATTATGCCATCATTTTGTTAAGGAACTTGGCTGGGAATGCACAGGTGTCATATTTGTTATGAATTGCAAAGTATTAGTTTTGTTCTACCATTTAATTGAAGCATCTTTGCTGTGAGGCCCGTATGCTATATAGCCATTGTTCAGCCAGTACGCAGGGAGGAGGGTTTTTCTAGCTGTGAAGTCCAGATGCTGTGGTTTTTCCAAGTCGACTACTCTGTCATTAAGTGGTTGTTTGTATAGTGAAGACCATTTTGTAATTTCCAGAAACGTAGTCTTGAAGGCTTTTTCATAGTTTTCTGTTCATAGTTGCTGAAGTTGATTCCAGCCATTTATGTACCATTTTGAAACTAATATTGGATCGGTACCCATTGGAGAGGGACCCGGAGACATAGCCCAGTGAAGGGGGTGAACTCCGTTAATAATTTCAGTGTTTTGAGACTCTCTTCTGCTATGTTTTTTTATTCTCTGTTTTGTGTTGTCATTTTCTGTATTACTCCATTCTTCTTACAGCGTTACATTTCCAGCTTTACGTTCCACTTGAATGTTAAGACAGTCATAGTATGTTGAGCATTCATAATATTACTTTTATTGCACTTAACATTTAGATCTTACGGATCACTTGCAGAGTCTTCATGCACACAAAAGTGCTACCCCTTCTGATATTTTCAAATACTCAGAGCCTTAAGGAACTCAGTCCTTTTCCCTTTCTCCTGCAGATGGAGATATCGGATGCCCTCCTAGCTATCCTTTACTCAAGCAACCTACTTCTGAGTGTTCCAGGGTGTTCAACAACCCTACAAAGATCGCTCAGTGGATTCTTCCTTCAACTACAGAACTCAAGGAGTTCTCTTCCTATGCTTGTCTGCACATCTACTCAATGCCCACCTAGTAGAGTATCTTCTTACAGAACATCTAGCAGTTCCATTCTCTCCTGTGCACCCTATGCACCTTCTCAATGCCCTCCTGGCAGAGCTCTTAGAATCCGTAGTGATTCTAACTTTAGTTGAACTCACAACAGAGTTCTTCCTCTGTGCACTCCTTGAACCTACTCGATGCCCACCTGGCAGAGCTTTACAGAACTCCTCAGAGATTTTGTCTTCTTCTAAACTCACAACAGAGTTCCTCTATGCACTCCCTTGCACCTGCTCAATGCCCACCTGGCAGAGCTTTACAGAACTCCTCAGAGATTCTGTCTGCAACTGTGTTTCTCCATAGCCTTGCTTCCTGAGGTGTTCAACAACCTCAAAGGTCTTCCTCCGAGTTAATGAATTCAGCTTCTGTGACCACCTGGCTCGTCTTTGCCTGAATCCGCAAAGTTCAGAAGTGCATCTATGCACTGGTATTCAGAGACTGTAGTACTCTGTCACGCCCTCCTGGCATGAAACCAAAAATAACCTTTCAAGCCTGAAAATTAAACAACTCCCTACAAATGTCTATCATACATCTACAGCATAAAAGAACACAATGAAGCATCCACATAACACATAAAACATGCAGGAAAATATGCTCTGGTTTATATTAATGTAAATACCTCTTTAAAAAGGTGTCCCTGAGCTTAGACTTTAACAAAGTCTCGGCTCTTTCTCTTCTTCTCTCTCCTTCCTAAAATATTACCAAAATGAGAACGAAATTGATCTTTTACAAGAGGGCTCTTCGAGATCTTCCCTCCAATATACCTACCCTATTCAATAGCATTGAATGGGTTGTCTAGACCAAAAATTGGATCTAGATCTCAGCCTTATAAACATTAAAGGCCTACCTACTCTAATGCCTGTGCAAATGCACGACCTCACGGCTCAACAGCCTAAACATTAAATTACATTAAAATTCAAAATGGAAGACGAGGGTTGTGCCTCTCTTTAGCTTTGAATGCACGCGTTGACATGGCTGGCTAGATGGCTAGATGACGTGGAGAGATGCTCCTGCATCAGTGCCTTATTTATTGTCGATCGAGACAAGATTGGAAACCCAGTCAGTGAGGGCCACCGGGTAAATAAAGCCGGCTTTGAGAAGTTTCTCCACTTCAAGCTTAATAGTAGCCGCTTTACGTGGGTGAACTGGATGAAGGCATTGTCAGATGTGTTTAGCATCTAGGTATGTCTTAATCTCATGTATCATAATGTCAGGGTCAATACCCGACATTTCTTCATAGCTCCAAGTGAATATGTCATGAAATTCTTTGAAAAGTGACTTGTAGGTGACGATTTCATTAAGGGAACACGAAGCTCCGATATGCACATTTTCGAAAATTCCACGTTTGATGGATATGTCGAGGAGAATAGTGGGTGAGATATTGATTAAGTTCCCTTCAGAAAACACATCGTGTGTGGACTCGAGAATGGTTGAAATGAAGACAACGGTTGATGGGGTCGAGATCTGTTGGTAGCTCTTGATGGTGTGTTGTTCCAGGAAGAGGACGGAACGGTGATGGCCATCATTCCAGTGGGTGTCTTCCATGAAAAACATAATCATCTCATCCATGGGAAAAATGACGTGGAAAGGATCTGGAGATAAATCACCAAGAGAGGGGGTAGAAGGGGTTGTCGATTGAATGGCTTGATAGGTGGATTCGATCGGACTCAAAGGCATTTCGTTGCCGTAACGAATATGATCACCAGAGTCGGTTACCATCCATGGGTCATGAGATGTAGGGGTTCCATGAATCGAGGTGCATATCATGTTGATTGAAGCAACAGACGAGTGTGTAACATCGAGTGGTGGAATGGGGAAGGTACCCATTAACAAAGAGTCTTTGAGAAAACCTACACCGACATTTTCCTAGCTGGGGGGGGGGGTTTGGAAATGAACGGTATGTTTCCCGTACGCATACCCGAGTTAAAGAAGGCTAATTGGTCAACGGTGATTACCTTTCCTTGATGTGGGAAATGTACAACACGAAAAAGAATTGACACAACTGCGCACATGGAATCGATCCAGCTATGGCCAAGCAGAAGATTGTAATCGAGAGGAGCATCAAAGACTTCCACTTTGACTTGGACCATTTTTCCTTCTAGCGTGATTGGAAATGAAGGAAGGACACCGTAAGGCTTAAAACCAAATCCATTGAAGGCTTTGAGTGTGTTATGGGATTCATTCAAAGAGGGAGAGTCGATGTCTTTCCAGCAGGTAACAGACATGACACACATCGAGGCACCCTCGTCGATAACGACTCTACAAATGTTTTTGTCAGAGACAATCACTTGGATTTGGAATGCGAGTTGAGGGGGTAACCTTGGAATGTGATATTCCAAGTCAAAAATTATTAAATTTGAATCTATTGGTTCGATTCCACCGATAGATTTCAACAGTGCCTTTCGTTGTGTGGGACATATTTGAAGGACTTCGAGGGCTGACATCGCGGAAGCTGCTTGGGCCAGATCTTCAACAATGTTGTAGTTCTGGGCAGCACGAGCATGAGGATTGAAAGCCGATTTCCGAATGACGCCCTTTGGAGGGGGGTGAAGAAATGTGTCAAGGCTCGGTCATTCGAGATGAAGAGGACCGTTGGTAGGTGGAGTTGTGGAAGATGGTTGGACCAATGAAGGAGGTATAACATCAACCTTCTCCTTAGAGGGAGAATAATCTTTGGCTCGAGTGGTAAGTGCGATGTCATTCTTCTTTGAATCGCCAGTACACATTAATACATAGGATGTGGTGGAAGGGGAAGGTTGGTCATGAATGACCAATTGGGCATGTTGTTGAGAGGGGAAGGGTTGGGACAAAACGACCGGAGTGGGTGGTTTCGGGGCCCCTTTAAGGAACTTAGTAACCTCGACGCATCATGGAAAATCCTTTGTGTAGTAATCATCACCACAGATAAGACAAGGGTATCGATTTTTGCACTTATCCCTATCGTCAACAGGTGGAGTTTCATTTTTCTCTGCTTACGAAGTATGTTTTTCCTCCTTATTCTTAACCTTTCCTTTTTTCTATTTTTTTTTACCAGTTGGGGTAGATTGAACCGCATTTACCTCAGAAGTCTTGCCGGTGGGAGGGGTAGGAGATGGAGCATTTTGAACATTAGAAGAAATGGGTTTGGGGTTGTTTCTTGAGGCAGAATTTAGTTGGGCATGGAAAGTGCCAATCACACCGTCACCTGCATGGGAAGCAGCTAGAGTAGTTGAAGTGGCGGAAGTGGAAGGATGAGGTGCATCAGGGAGTAAGTCGTAAAGAGTACCCGTTTGTGAGTAAACGAGGTCAAGGTATTGAGCACGACTTATGGCCTATTCTTCCATGACAACTCCACCCATGGAGATGTCACGACCGATGTCTTTCATGAATGATTTGGTGAACCACTCGGCCAACAACTGATCGGGAAGTTCAAGTTTGATGAGACATCGTCTCCGTCGCCACTCATGAATGTAATCGGATATATGATTGGCTTTGTTTTTTTTGAAAGAACTCAAAATTTTGGTCCTCGTTTCATAATAGATCGGTAACTGGTAGTGGGTGAGGAAATCCTAGCTAGGGTGTTGAAGTCAGTGAAGAAACCTCATGGTAATTCTATATACCACTTCGCGGCAGAACCTATGAGAGTTCTTTGAAAAATACGTAAATGAATAGAGTCATCCATCAAGGAGTTGGATGAGCACCAGAGGTGAAAATTCATCGCGTGATTGTTTGGGTCCTCTCCTGCTTTGCCATCGAATTTAGGGATGTCACATGGTAGCTTGGTTAGTATAGCGGGCCATTGGGGAGAGTGATAGATTGGATCGTTTAAAATCCTCAACAGATCCAGGAGGTCCAAAGTGGCCAAGAAGGGTAACTGTTTATTCACATGCGGGTACTGGTGGCTTTAGGGAGGGAGTCCCATCGACAAACTAGTGGGACCATAAGCAGTCTACATATAATGCGAAGACCCAGGCAGATTCAGTGGTTTTTGTGGAGGAAAGTAGCTCATGGGATTGTATCCTTGAACATGGACGTGAGATTGAGCATTCGATCCCCAAATAGGATTGGACGTACCTAGATATGGTTGGCCTATACTAGAGGGTATAATGGATGTAGCTGGAGGTTGTTTCCCCCCAGTCGATTGAGGATTATGTTGTATCATATGGTTCCAATACTGGGCCAAGGATGGAGGTATGTTTTGTCCATAGGGTGGGGTTGGTGGGGGTTGTGCTCCAATCATAGATTGTGTTCCAATTTGGATTTTTGTTCCAATAGGAAATTTCCCTACAAAGGGGGGGTTGTGTCAAACCTCCTTGGTGAAATTGTCCACCAACAGGAATCTGGTAATTTGGTGTAAACGATGAGATGGTGCCACTAGGATTGGTGCCACCGATAGAGGATGGAAAAGTTCCTCTGAAAGGGGGTTGAGGAAGTGTCAGAATGAAGCCAAGACGAGAGTGCCTAGAAGAATAGGGACCACTAGGAGTTCTAGATGGGGTTTGCGTAGGAGTGGGAATAGAAGCATTCAACGCACGGTATCCGGGTGGAAGTGTCAGGGTGATATTGGGCAAGAGCGGTGTGCCAATGGGGGCTTGACTAGCCATTGTAATCCTGGTGTGAATACTTGTAGTATCTGTGTAATGGACCATTTGTAAAGGGAGGGTCAAGATGTGGTCAGCTCGCGAAGCTTCTGTACCAGGAAAATAATAAGTAGTAGTAAAAGGTACTGCATCTGGGTCAGAGGTTTTGGGGAACGCAGGTGAGACGATGATATCAACGCCTGCTCCTGAATGAAAGAGATCCCATCTAAAAACACCAGTAGTCCAAAAAGGATCTTGGCCCTCAGGTCCTGGAAAAGGTCCAGTCGGTGATCTAGAAGACAAAGCAACTAAGTCTCCGGAAGAATTCACTTGCATAATACGTCTCTCAGAATCGGGGTGAAGTCGAAAGTCCTCTCGAGAATTGGTAATTCAGAACTGTTCTAGAGAGTCAGTTCTTTCCACTTGTGGAGTGGTGACATCTTGGACTTCACTTTGTTGAGGAGAGCCATCTGGTGAGATTATAGGCAAGGGTTGAGAACCTTCTAGATTTTCTGGGGGTAAGCCCTGCATTCTACGTGAACGATGTGGAGGGTCTATTGTGAACAAGTTACAAACTTACGAAGAAAATCATGTGGTCAACTTGGGTAAACAAACAACATGCACTAGCAAAAATTCTAGGAAACAACACCAAGCAAACAAGACCTTATAATTCCGAAGTTACTAGTTGGTGATGAAATCCAACATCGCAACAACGAGACGAGAAGGGGCTGGGCTAGGGTGGAAAAGTTACGTTGACGACCTGCTTAACGGACTTACACCCTGGTGCAAACTCCCACACATAATAGTGGGTATACCCTCCAAGGAGCTCGAGTGAGTTTGGCCAATGTCGATTCCAGGTACCATGAAGACTTTCCCCTTCGCAGTCACCTTGTGTAAGACACTAAGAAGATAGGCCACTAGGGTTACCACTGACAACAATAAAGCCTGGGGGGATAGTTGACAGTCTGATCCACATGCAAGGGCAGGGTATCTAGCCCGAAATCAACTTGAGAGGCTTCCACTCATCATTTTGGGTATACCTCCAAGTGACCCCCGTAATACATGCAATCTCTACATCGATATCAACAAAGCAGGGTGAGTAACTCTGTCAATATCAATGGAACCTCGGGTTTGACCCTTGTGTGAGAAGGGCTTCCCAGGACAAAATGTTACAAATGGAATTTGACACTCCTTAACACAAGATACTATTGTGTGTTTTGTGCTTTGGAGAGTGTATCTCTATGCCTATTCCAAAGCTCTAGCCTAGCTAATTGTTGGTGCAATAGAGTCCTAGAAAAGAGTTACTAGTTAAATTTTAAAATTGCGCAATATTATTAAAGGTTGTTGTTACTCAAAGGAAACGGAAATGAAACCGATGTTGTGTGAGACTCTGACCCAACAATGCAAAGATAGGAAAAAAAATATCAATTCTTGTTCGATGAATCCTATTTACAGGAGGGAAAGAGGAGTTTTATGGAACAATCTTGAACTACGATATACAATCTTCTTTAAAATGCAATCTTCAACGAATCACATAACAATGAAAATTCTCTATTTGTTCTATTTCAACGATTGACTTCCAATATTTTCAAAATGAAAATGATTTTAAAAAGAAAAATGTTTTTTACTTTTCAAAAAGAACCACCATGGTGGTGAAACTAAGGAAAACCAATAACTAACGAATAAGTAATAAACAAAACCTAAACCAATCTTTCAATGGATAAAAAAATGACAAGCAGACAAGACTAGTCTTTTCAATTGCATGAGAACAATGATTTTCCAAGTAATGAACAAATGAGAAAGACAAACAATCCCAACTTTCAAACTGATCACCGGCTCCTAACCAGACAAGTACTCAGATTCCAGGATCAGAGATTATATCCTTTCTAAGAAAAGTCATGAGATGAGAGTTGAGAAAAAGATGGACAAGAAGAGCCTTTGATTTTCCAAGACTGATCGTGCACAAAATCTGAAGTCAAGAAACAATCAACCAGTGGCCCAAGAAGTTCTTTTCAGACACACATACAGATCTAGGCATCTGAGCATACAAAAATCCTTAATTCCAAAAATTTTGAAAATGGGTTCGCAGGCTATCAGTAATGTACAGTGCGAGAATGGAGCATTCTCGTAGGCTAGTCACAAGGAAAGTGCGAGAAACTTGCACTGGAATGAAAGGCAGGGTGTGAACTCAAGGGGTTCCCGCGGGCCACAGAGGGGTTCAATGCGATAAGTCCTAAAACTAGGCAAAATTTTGGAAAAAAACAAAAAATTTGAAGGGACTTTTGGACCCAGAGAGTCTGTAAGAGTTTCTCGAAGACTCAAAGATTGATAGAAATGAAGAAAGGTAAGGCAAGAGCAAATGGCCAAGGAAAAACACCAAAAACCATTGAAAACTGGGTTGTATCCCCAATGGAGTCACCAATTTTGTTATTGGACTAATCGGTAGGTGCGGACACTAATAGATCTCCCTAGATCCACCTAGATCTAGAACAAAACAGGACAGGACATGACTCTTTCCCTAAGTTACAACCATTGAATTAGCTAGTAAGGAGGAACAAGTGACATACCTTTGTATTGCTTCCTTAAGTCTCTGTTGCCCCTGCTTCACTCCAGTTCTCTCATGAGGTCAAGACCAAGACAACACAAACCAACCAAAGTGAAGATAGAAAAATGTATTCAATCATCAACTTATGCATATGATCAAGGAATTACACAATAAAGTAAGAATGACTTTATGGGAAAAGGACATGTCGTTGTATCATATTAATTGAAAGTAGAAGATACAACCTGATTTCCTTGATGTCGCAAGATTCCTTTCAGTGACTCTTGGTTCCAACACACACACTTGTTCTGTACTTGCATGAAGAAGATCCAATTCCTCTTGATAGACCTACTAGAGTCTCCAAGCTTATGTTCAAGCAGGGTTCTTCACACAATTCCTTCACTAATTCTTCAATTAATCTTTCTTAACCTTTTCCATGAGAATCCTTTCAATATATAGGAGAGGGTGAGATGGTTACATGGATGAGAATGATCCCACCAAATCAGAGAAGCCAGTAAAATGACAACCATACGAATGCCAACTCATTTTCTAGAAGATTCCCTTCTAGAACCCTCGAGACTTCTTCTCTTTTCCAAGCTTAAAAACAAGTTCGCACCCTGTGTATAGAACAACCTGTGAGAAGTTCACACCCTAGATGAAGGTGGCCTGAGAGAATGGGTCATTCTCGCACCCTAGGCCATATGCAGCCTACGAACTCACTTTGAAAATATGTTTTCTGGAAGGAGATAAATGCCACTTTTCTCAGGAGAAAGTTCTTGTTGGGAACCTGAGTACACCATTGTTAATACATCACCAAGATGACCAAAATCATGTGTAACAACAGTCTCTGCTAGTGGTACACAACCAACATAGTATCACTACAACTATTGTCCAGAGTGTAAATTCTAACCTTGTACAATATCTACTGCAAACTGATATTCAAAAAAGAGCAGAAAAGTTACAATGGCAAATACAAACATTACACAGAGATTTTTCACCTGGAAACCCAAACTGGGAAAACCAACATATATTATATTCATACACTTGTGTTACATTGTTTACAATACAATATACATATAGGAGCCAGCGGCATCCAAAACCCTAACCCAATGACCTGGATTAGTCCAAAACCCTAATTCCTTAACTGGAAATAGAAAACCATCGGCAAAAACCATGTGCCGAAAAACAACTAATATCATGTGGTCCCGGAAATATGTCGGCCCGGCGATAATATGTCGGCCCGAAACCGGCGAAAATATGTCGGCCCAAAATTTTTTTTTTCGGGGGCGCTGCCCCCGAACCCCCGCACGGGGGGCTCCACCCCCCAGCGCAGGCGCTCAGACACTACTACTTGTGCAAAGAATATAACACAGAGACACACAGTCTTTGCCAGTGGTACACAACCACCGTAGTAGCACACATCTATTTTCCAGAGACACACAGTCTCCGCCAGTGGTACACAAAATTCAACACTCCCTCTTAACTAGGGAGGTATTCATAAGAACTAGCTAAATGTACTCAAACATGTGCACTCAACTGAGTGTCCCGCAATTTTCATGAACTCAATAGAGTGTCCCATGAATAGAAGGACCATTCATCTTGATCAGATCACCATCTGTGCCACAAGAAGAATGTTAGTCCTTCCAAATGCTAAAATTCACTCCATGTGCTATAGGGACCATTCTTCTAATTAGGTCACTACATGTGCCATAGAAAAATGTCAATCCCGGAACTCTTTCTCTAATCAAGTCACCATATGTGACATAGAGAAAATTTTGGTCCTATACCAAGCTCCCTAATCAGGTCACCATTCATGCCATAGGGGGCATGCAATTCATATTGATCAGGTCACCATTCGTACCATAAGAGAATTCTAGTCCTGTACCAACCTCACTAATTAGGACACCATTCATGCCACAGGGGGAGGACCATTCATCTTGATTAGGTCACCATATTTGCCACAAGAGAATTTTATTCATGTACCAACCTCCCTAATCAAGTCACCATTCGTGCCATAGGGGGTGGACCATTCATCTTGATGAGGTCACCATCTGTTCCACGAGAGAATGTCAGTCCTAGACCATTTTTTGTAGAAAATATTAGTTGATGATAAATCAACAATCTATCTAACCTAAACCATTCTCCATAGGGATAATGTTAGTCCAACATCACATTGACTATCCACAATGCAATAATATCATCACTCCCTCTCAACCAAGGGAGTGATCTCCACAATCCCTAGCTTGTCCCTGAAGTATACAAACTTCCCTTTGGACAAGGCCTTCGTCACAATATATGTTATCTACTCATTGGTGGAGATATACTAGAGATTCCCTTCTCCCTTTTGTACTTTATCATGTATGTAGTAGTACTTTATCTCAATGTTGTTCAACTTGTCATGGAACATGGGGTTCTCTGAAAGCTTCACACAACTTTTATTATCATGGTATATCACGGTCAAATCTATCACATGGTCAAATAGTCCAAAAACTAGCTTACAAATCCATACTTCTTCCCTACAGGAATCAAAAGATGCAATATATTCTACCTATGTAGTGTTCAATGCAGCAGACGTATGTTTCCTACTAGCCTAAGATATCATAGCAGAGCCCGCATTAAAACATACACCAAAAGTACCCTTTTTGTCACTTGCACTCCCTGCCCAATTCGAATATGCATATCTATGTAGTTGTATATCATTATTTGAGACATATATTTACACCATAATTTAATGTGCCACGCAAATATCTCAAAATGTGCTTTGCGGCTATCTATTGCTCATGTTTCGATTCCATCTGAAACCGACTCAACGTTTTCACAATGAATCGAATGTATGCCCTAGTATTAACCAAATACATCAATGATCCAATCAACTGTCAGTACATGGAGGGGTCTACCAGATCAGAATCAAATTCTCTCATCTTATTCAGGTTTGTCACCATGGGAGTTGTCATGGATTTTCAATTCATCATCCCAAACTTCTGAAGGATATTCACAACATACTTTCCTTGACCTAGGAATATTTCACCAAGATTTTCCCATACTTCTAGTCCCAAATAATAGTGCATGAGACCAATATCCTTCATGTCAAATTCAGAGGCTAGCTCCCTGTTAAACTGAAGAAAAAAAATTTGTGTATTCTACCTCACTGGTTGCTCCCTCTCTGCTCTCTGACCATATCACCAATTTCAACCAGATCTTGAAGGCTACTTCTATAAAATCTACAGCTCTGGGAAGAAAACAACAATGTTGCAGGAACATCCCCAAGTAGCTTCATATATCCATCAATCATTTTATATAATTGAGCTTCTTATTTGACTAACGTGTCTTCACTTATATTCAAGTTCACCCTATCCACCAGTTTAACATGGATTGAATTATATTTCATTCCATCGGGTTCATGAATTTCAACTTTCAACTGTAATCAAAACCAACACTTCTTCTTAGACAAAGGACCCAATTACACAGAAACTAGTGTGTGGGGAACTCAATTTCACTCCTTCTTGTGCTTCATATCAATCCTCTCAAGTGTGCAACGCCTTTACTTACTTCCCACATATTCATTATTCGCGAGACTCTTCAGTAGATTTCAATGTTATCCTCCAAGGCATGCTTATTCTAGTTGTTATCAGACAAATCGGTAAGTGCAGACACAAACTAATCTCCCTAACTTCAACAACAAATTAGAACAAAACAAAGTAGAATACAAGCTTCTCCTTAGATTTTATTGTAATGTAAACTAGTTCAAAGAGGGACAAATGACATACCATTTAAACGTTGTTTGATCCTCGCTAGTATCATCCTTGCTCCATCTTTGGATTTGTGGAATGTTGAAACTATTAAGAAGTCCTCTTTTATGAAGACAAAAATCATTTAATTTGGTTTTGTGATCTCTTTAAATGAATTGAAGATGGATCCAGAGAAGGTGAAAGCAATCAAAGAATGGTCGTCACCAAGGAGTATGTTTGAGGTAAGAAGCTTTCGTGGATTGACAAGTTTTTATAGGAAGTTCATCAGAGAATTCAATGGGATTTGTGCACCAATAGATGGATACAGTGAAGAAGAAGCATAAGTATTTTAAATGGACAGAGGAGGCCAAAAGGATCTTCAATATACTGAAGGAGAAAATCACAGAATGACCAATTATGGTCTTGCCAAATTTTGAAAAGACATTTTAGGTGAGATGTGATGCAAGTGGGGCTGCAATGGGAGCGAGCCAAGATAATAGACCTGTTGCCTATTTCAGTGAGAAGATGAATGAGACCAAGAGAAAATATTCCATGTATGACAAAGAGTTTTATGCCATAATTCAAGCATTGAAGAAATGGAGACATTATCTTGTCCCACAAGAATTTGTCTTGTATAGCAATAACTAGGTTTTACAATTCATAACCATGCAAGAAAAAATGAATCAGAGGCATGAAAAATGGGTTGAGTTTATGCAGAATTTTACTTTTGTCATAAAACATATCGTTGGGAATGCTAACAAAGTTTATGATGCATTAAGCAAGAGATGTTTGATTCTGTAGGAATTCCAAGTGAAGACCTTGGGGTTTGAACACCTTAAGGACATGTATTGTGATGATACATATTTCAAGGAGGCATATGAAGCATGTACAAACCATGGGTTGAGAGACAGAAGTCAGTGGACAGAGTATATGATTCAAGAGGGATTGTTGTTCATGGAAAATCAATTGTGCATACCAAAATTCTCAATGAGGGATAACATTTTGAAAGAAAATCATAGTGGAGGATTGGCTGGACATTTCGGCCATGATAAAAAATTTGCACGGCTGAGAAGTTCATACTATTGGCCAAGTATGAGAACATAAGTAATAAAGTTTGTGAACATATGGAGAATCTACCAACATGCAAAAGGAAAAAGACAAAACACTGGATTGTATCAACCATTGCCAATACCAGAGAGGCCTTGGGATGCAATAAGCATGGATTTTGTGTTGGGACTACCAAGAACACAAAGAGGATTTGATTCTATATTTGTGGTGGTGGATAGATTTTCAAATATGACACACTTTATCCCATGCCAGAAGACTAGTGATGCTACGCATGTTGCAAATCTCTTTTTCAAGGAAGTTGTGAGACTTCACGGCCGACCCAGAAGCATTATCTCGGACAGAGACACAAAATTTGTTGGTCACTTTTGGAGAACGCTGTGGAAGAATTTGGGGACATATTTGTCCTTCAGCTCATCCTATCACCCTCATATAGATGGACAGACTAAGGTGGTAAACATAAGTTTGGGAAACTTATTGAGGAATCTGGTCACTAAGAACCATAATCAATGGGATCAGATTCCGTCGCAAGAATAATTTGCATATAATGACTCACCAAACATGAGCACTAGAAAGAGCCCATTCCAAATATTGTATGGAATGCAACCCAGGGGAGTATATGAGTTGAGAGACTTGGAACAGAGTGAGATCAACGTTGGAGTAGAAGATTTGGGTGTCTAAATGCAGAGGCTCCATAGCCAGATCAGAGGACAGTTGCAAAGTTCTAACCAAGAGTACAAGCACAGAGCTGATCAACATCACAGAGAACTTCAATTTGAAGTAGGAGATCATGTTCTGGCACATCTCAGGAAAGAAAGGTTCCCTAGCGAACATATAACAAGTTAAAGATGAAGAAGATAGGACCATGTAAGATCTTGAGGAAGTTTGATGCAAACGCCTATGAGATTGAGTTGTCAGATGGTGTGAGCATATCACCCATATTCAATGTTTCAGACCTGTATCCTTACATGAATGATGACATATGGGGATTAGAAGATAAAGAAAAGGTTCAGTGGGAGAAACAAATGCCTATAGCAGAAAAACCACAGATGGAGAAGATTGTTGATCAGAGGATTGGCAAGAAGACCAAAATCAAGACCTATTTTTAATATCTAGTCAAGTGGAAGGAACACCAAATAGAGGATGTCAGTTGGGAAAACGAATCTGCTATCCAAAAGCATGGAAATTTAGTGCAAGAGCTCATGGAAAGGAGTCCATGAATTTTTTTCAAGGGGAGTATGATGCAGGACCATCATTGGCAAGCACGTGGAGCAGAACCACTCAATGCATGGGAATATTTTTGGAATCTCAATGCTGGCAGTTACAATGCATATTTTTGAAGCATGCCTGAACTTCAGCGTTGGAAAAATATTTGAGGCATGCTTGAATGATTACGAGCGAAGTGGGAGTTTCCACTATGGCTATGGAATGCAACTGGACTTATATAGTTGTAGGGTACGTTTTAGATGTAGACAAGTAGCCAGGGGAAACCCTAAAATCCCTCTTGTTATCACTCCAAGAAACTCTCCTAGGCTGTAAGTCGGAGATGCCTGGTAACTAACTCTTTTTGGGGAATATTTTCCAACTAATGATGTGGTTTTTGGATCAAGATGAATATATAGGGACTGGACTGTGTTTTCAAGACTGTCTAGAAATATAAAATCTCACAAGGCCTTCTAGCAATGCAGTCAGACAAGGTTTGATTAAATGGTAAAGAAGATAGCTATTGAACCAGATTACACTCATATAAAACAAGCACAATGGGTTTAATAACTAAAGAAATAACTTATGATATTCAACTTAGTCAATCAATTAGTGAGATGACAGTCACATGCAGATTGAATAAGCATCAATAAAGAACATTCAATCATAAGATAACAGAGAACAGAAAAGAGAGGTCTGACAACACAACTGAAGGAAGCCTGCAATTTTTCATAGAATAAGAACAGGTCTCTTGATTACAGTAGCAGCATGTAGAACTCAATATCGAACGCTTGGTTCATATTCTATTCTAATATTTATAGCATTACAAAGTAATTCTAAGATCCTCAAAACATGGATCAAATTAGCTAAAAATAGTAAGTCAAAATCTGTTGCAAAATAAGTGGGATGCTTCCTCAAAATGAGGCCAATCCCAGATTTATCTCTGTTGATTGTTGGTGCAGTGTAGAACAGCCTCCCAAGGCTACATGATGACTTTCAAATAGAGACTAAGTCGAATTTGTTGATGTGGCCAGGTGCCCTGATTTCTGTCTTAATTAAAAATGTCCATAACCTTTGAAATAACTCCTTTCTTCATAATATGTCAAAAATAGTTGCTGGGCTGGACCTAATAATTCATTATACATTCATTGGAAAAGATCCTGAATCTTTCTATCTCGAAAATCCTTGACCTGTGTAAAAAATCGTCCAATTCTGGACACACAGGATTTCGGTGGTTACCTGAGAAAGTTCCTGGGTGAGTTATCCACCAAAAGCGCCTCTTTTTAGTGTTCAATGAGCACATCGTAGGCTCGCCTAAACCACCGAAAGTTAAACTTTGAAGAAGTTCCAAATTTTCAAAAATGTTTATCCTGAACCCTCTTTTAATACTCAAACTTTCTTAGATGCTGCAGTGCTAGTTCGTGCAGACCTACGAACTTGTGCTGACTGTGTCGGGAGTTCTGGTACATCTATAATTGTTGTGGCTAAATTAGCCAAAGTATCCAATCTAGTTTGTTCCTCTTCAGGTGCTTCAAACTTCTTTAACTTAAGCCTCAGAATCCTGAGCTGCCTGTAGAGTTTCATATTTTCTCTTATCAAATCTCTGTTTCTATCTTTTATTTTATCATGTTTTTCTCTAAGAGTTTGATTCTCTTTGAACAGTTCATCATTTCTCTCAGTGAGGTCTGTGTTTTCTTTTTTGATTACCCTCTCCAGGACTTCCATCTCATAAATCTCTCTTAGGAGCTTATTGATCTTCTTTGTCTTACCTTTCTTAGGCCTGCTCGAGGAGGCTTCTACTTCTGATTGCCTGTAGTTCTCTGGAGGATTTAATGGAGGTAGATTTATCTTCAATTTTGCATCCTGTTTGATCTACAAGTTGTCTTGTGTTTTTTCCATCCCCTGATCTGAATTGGAGTCACTATAAGGTAGATTGAGAAGGTTTTTTCCTGTGACAGGGTTTTTATCTTCAAACTGTAGTTTCCTCTTGATTCCTCCCTTCTTGTTGGGTGATGTTTTTATAGAATCTTTGGGCATGGAGATTCATTTCCTCCTCCTGTGACTACTCTTGGGAGTAAGATTTTTTCTGCTTCTAGCCTTCTTAGCTTTTATCTCTGGAGGTCTTTCTGTCTGAAACTCATTCCAAAACAAGAAGAAACCCCACTCAATTTGTTTCCTCTGTAGAGCTTCTCTCACAAGAAGGGTAATCAGCCCCTGATGTGATAACCTACTTGCAACTTTAGCAGGCTGGGCTTTCACCTGTCTTTCCATCTTAGTCAGAGTTTTATGGAAGAAGTAAGGAATTTTTATGCGTCCTCTTCCTATGAAATGGTTCAGCAGTTTAAAATGGTAATACATTACCCTGTTGTAGCGCCCCTCACAGGTGATATACACCAAAATCGCCCTTATAAGGAACTGCCACTTTGTCTCCAGATAGGACATGGGAATATCCTTCTTCCAAGTCAAAGATTTATGCACTGGTAACAAATACGACCTGAATTCAACATTTGAAGGTGAGGAGGTTTTAAACCAACAGTCCCCCGTTCTGGATAACCCTGTGTATTCAGCAATAGCTGCTTCATCTATAATAAACTCCTCCCTACCTATTTTAGCAATCCTTCCATCATAAGAGAGGGAAAATGCTTCGGCCACTTGTTGGTGAAAGGTTGTCAATTTTTCAGAGTATGTGAAAACTCCAGCCTGTTTAAAACACTCTGCGACCTTTGTATGAGTTTCAAAATACCACATGCCATCTACTTCGGATCTCAAAGCAGGACTTTCTTTTGACATGGCTCTATGCCAACTGTACCTAATACTGTGGGAATCAAAGTGTTCGAGAGGCAATGGCTCTGGGAACTAAGAAGACAATCGATGCCACTTATGAAAACTCAATGAAATCGGGTGACAAAGCATAGGATTAATGAATTCAACAGAACACTAACCTACTCTCAGATGACAATCTGGCTGAGGAATGCCGAAACTTCAGATTTTCGAGGGGAACAATTTAATTTCTGAAACTTTGAAAAAGAACAGTTTCCGATCTTACCTGCTTACCCGACCAGGTTTCCTTGACTCAGGATACTTGCTGAGCTCGGAGACACTTCGACAATCGGCAGAGAACGCAGGATCCAGACTTTTGAAAATATGATTTGTTGATAAAATCACGATCTGGTGGTTGTCTTCAGCGATCTTCTGGATTCATTATAACACATCGAGTTTTCAGATGAAGGAATGACCTGTTAATGATGACTGGCATACTTTCCACTGAAATGGAGGGAAGCTCTGTGCAATCATACCTGCCAATCACCGCCCTGCGTGGATTTGAAATGATCACTGCAGTGGATAAGACACCGGTGCTTCGAACCTTTCAGACGAAGGCCACAAATGTGCATCATCTCCCGCATGGTAAGCTTTCGGCGGTTGTATTTCTCATCATTGCGCTGATTTTTGACATCTGGCTCGTGCGAAAGCACGAGCTTTCATTTTTCACATTCAAACACTTTTGGTAGTTGCTTGTCTTCTGCTTCGACCCCTTATCTGATGAAAATGAAAACTTTCGGTGGTTAATGAGCACAGTGGGGCTCGCCTAAACCACCGAAACCTGATATTTTGCCAATTTCTTGACCGAACCAAAATCAACATGTCTTTTGAGATTATTTTGGAAATACAAACTCTCTAACCTATTGATAAAAATTTAGAAATCAAATTTAGAAACCAACCTATCATCTAAAAATCAAATGAAATCCATCGATTTATTTGAGGAGTTAACACCTCTGAGATAAATAGAGGTTTTGGACGCCCAAATGAGGTTGGCTACAAGATAGATATCTACAAATTAGAGAGCTACAAGTTAGTAGGATACTTCAGTTTCAGTTTTTGAAATAGCAGAAGTCTGGAGAGTCGAAGTAGCTCTGAGTCGTTAGGTCACCCTAAGTGAATCTGAGCCATCTGACCAGGAGAGGAAACGTGGCAGCAATCTATGAACTCTAGGTAAAGTTTTGGGGTGATCCATAGCCGTTGAAAATAGGGGGGACATGGAACATATCCTTGCAGTCTGGGTAAAGACCCGAAGTAATCCTAGGTCGTTCGATCCAAGAGGACTTGTGGCAAGATTTCACGTATTTGAGGAGGAGAGAAAGGATTTGAGATTTGAAATCCCCGGAGTCTGGAGACCCATAGGAGACCTCAACCATTGATTGAGGAGAGGACCACAGGATCGTTGATCAGAGTTGAAAGGTCAACCACCCAAGGAAAAAGATGAATTGTTGATCGTGAGGACATGCATCCGTAGATCGTCAGCTCCGGGAGATTGGAGTATGGAAGGAGGTGAGGTTTGATATTTCAAAATCTCGGAGTCTGAAATTGCAAATGGATCCGAACTATTGATTCCAGAGAACAGATCTCAGTCGATCGTTGGAAGCACCATCAATATCGTTAGATCGACGGTCATATCGCATTGCGGGGACAAGAGTAGCGTGGACTTTGAGAGGTCGAGGGCGGGCCGCAATCCATACTGTGGTTTCGTCGAGGAGGCACTAGGAGAATTGCAGGCCCCGAAGTGGTTTGGCTTCAAACCGATTGTGATCGCACCCATAATAATGTGGTCATCATCAAGGATACATTTGACAAGGGGCCAAGAGAGAGGGCACTAACATCAACTCTAAGATTTTCGCAAAGTGCAAAAGTGAAGGTTGTGGGTGTCGTAGAGCCTGTGCCAAGAGTCGTGAGGACCTGCAATTGACACAGGATGAGAACAGTGAGGTTTCAGAGATCCTAACCGGGAGGTTGCGCAACCCTTAGGAGGGAAGGGGGTGTGCATCAGGTGGTATCAAAGATAGAATTTTTGTTTGCAGACAACAGGAAAATGAGAGGAGACAAAAGAACTCGAAGGTGTTCTCTTTGTGTGAAAGACAGTCAAAATAACGTCATCGAGGAAATGAGGAGAACAACCTTTAGCCAATCGAGCTATGGAAAGTGAGATGCAAGAACTGCGTGCAAGATTAAAGGCGATGGAGGCAACACAAAGGAGAGAACTTGATACTGGAGACATCAGTGATGCAGAGAGAGAATAAGCTATGGGCGAGAATGTCGTCGAAGAAGATGCAAGGGAGGATGTTGTCGAAGAACTCTTCCTAAGAGCAGTTGCTAGATTGAGAGGCAAAGCCAATATAGAAGTCCCAACGTATGAAGGCAATTTAGATGCTAAAGAGTTGTTGGATTGAATAATATCCATGGACAAACACTTGGACTATGTGTTCTAGGATAAATTCGTGAGTGCGGACACAGACCAATCTCCACAGATCCACCTGGATCTGGAACAAACTGAGACAGAATACTACTCTTTCCCTAGTTCTAAAGTATTGAATGGACAAGAGAAGAAGGATGATGTA
>ML787163.1:140890-167954 GCA_009831015.1 Picea engelmannii
CAAATAAATTATTTAAATAATAAATTTAATGGAGAAATTAGAAGTGGGTTAACCCTAAAATAAGGAAAGTGGGCAAAGTGACCTAAAATATGTTTTTAAGGAAGCTACTTGGAGAGTATAAATAAGAGGCAGGGCTCTCTCATTTTAAATATACTTGAGCATATTGAATAACTATAGGTGTCTAAGGTAAAAAAATCATATCTAAGCTGAATTTATAAGGGAAGGTGAAGAAAAGAAAGTCGGAATTCAAGGAAGGATAAAAAAAAATTGATGATTCTTTCTAAGGTATCTTATTTATAGGTCATCTCACCATTTTCGCAATAATTTTTTGTCTAGAATGATTCAGAACATGAAATTTCTAATCCATTGATGAAACATACCCAATTATCTGTGGTAAAAAAATCATCTTCTAGGTCGTTGTAGTTTTGGAGTTACACTCCGTGGAAAATAGGGTTTGTGGCTAGTCTTGAAACTAGTCAAAAACAGGTGTTTCAGGTAAAAATGCCATAACATATTCATAACAGATCCAAATTCAGTAAGACAAAAATTTTTGGTTAGAGGATAGTCTGTAGTATGTTGTGTAACAGTTTCATATTGATTCAACAAATATTCCATGCGGGGAATGCTCTACAAGATTACTCTTTAGAATAAGCCAGAATTCAGCAAGGTATGCCATTTTTGCTCTAACTAATTTTATGAGAGGTTCCAAGTAGTGACACCTAGAGGAATTGCATAAAACACACTGAATAAAATTGTGTATTAGTTTCAAATCTTTATTCATTACAAAGTTATGATTATTTCAAGTTAGGGTTGTTGACTAATCCAAAATTAGTCATGTGAGACTAAAGAAAAGTTTGATGTAAATGCTAGTCTCTTGTTGTTTAAAGTTAAGGAAGGTTTGCAAGTATGTGATAATATACACCAGGTCTATTACAAAGTTATAAATCACATTCATATGATTAAATTGATGAGGTATTTTGGTTGAGGTACAAGTTGGGTATATGGTTGAGACAAGTAGTTGATGAGTTGGCACATACATGAGGTGTATAGTTGATGATGTTGGTACATATTGATGAGTCATAGTTGATGAGTAGTTGACACATGATTGGTAAATACTTGGTACATGGTTGGTTTCACTTGTTTATGGTACAAGTTGATTACAAATTGTTTGGTATAGGTTGGTGCATGGTTGATGTACTTGTTTATGGTACAGGTTGATTACAAGTTGATGCACAGTTGATGCATGGTTTAGGTTTATTGGTACATTTTTATAGTGGTATATTTCACAGTGATAGTGTGACAGTGGTTCCATCATTCTACTTCTAATTAAGGGTGGTTGGACGGGGAAAGGACAGGTGGTTGTAGCCACCTTCCGGTTGTAGCTGGAAAACATAGGGGGTTGTAGCCTCCTTCTGGTTGTAGCTAGAGAATTGGGGATTTGGAGCTTCCATCAGGTTGTAGCCTAAGAAACTAGGGAGTTGGACCCTCCTTCCAGTTGCAACTGGAAAACAAAGGAAGTTGGTGCTTCCAATGAATGTAATTCTTCAAGACATATAAGAAAAATAATTATGTGGTTTTCTCCCAATTTGGGTTTCCATGTAAAACACTGGTGTACTGTGTATGTGTGTGATTGTTCATTTCTTATTGCTCATTATTGGATAATAATTCTACATTGATATAACACTTGGATTATTTTAATAAAAATGATTATATTTACGCTATTACTGATTCAACCCCCCTCTCAGTAATCCAACAATTGGTATTAGAGCAGGTTCCTTCATAAATCAGTTTAACCACTGAAAGGTAGATCATGGAGAGAAACAACTTGTATAAAAATGGAATACCACAGTTTGATGGAAAAAAGTGTGCTTTTTGGAGCATAAGGATGAAGACATATATACAGGCACAGGGATTTCAAGTTTGGAAATCAATTGTAGATGGATACACAACACCAATAGTTCCACTAACAAATGAAAAAGCAGTGAAACTTGGTGAGAATAATTCCAAATCCAAAAATGCAATTTTGAATGGTCTCAATGATACGGTATTCACCAAAGTTGCACATTGTAAAGCCGCTAAAGATGTTTGGATAACAATGGTCTCTTGTAGATCATCCTTTTTGTGGATCAATGGAGAGCTTCTTGTGAGAATATCTTTTGGAGTATTGATGGAGAGCTTCTTGTGAGAGCTTCTTGAGCATTGTTGGTGTCAAACACTTGAGAATATTGAAGATATATAGGTGACTGAGGTAACCAACGATATCTAAGCCAAATTTCATAAGGAAGGTGAAGAAAAGAGGGTCAGAATTGAAGGGAGGATAAATTCTTTCGATGATGCTTTCTAAGGTATGTTATTTACAGGTCATCTCACCATTTTCTCTATAACGTTTTCTCTATAAAAACAATTATATAATGATTCATACAATGAAATTACTATGACATTGAGAAAACATACTCAAGTATTTGTGGTAAACAATTCATCTTGTGGGTCATTGTATTTTGGGAGTTACACTCCGTGGAAAATAGGGTTTGTGGCTAGTCCTGAAACTAGTCAAAAACAAGTGTTTCATGTAAAAACGTCATAACTTATTCATAACAGATCCAAATTCAGTGAGACGAAATGTGTTGGTTAGGGTACAGTATTTAGTGTGTTGTGTAACATGTTTAGATAAATTCAATGAATATTTTGTGCGGGCCACGCTCTAAAAGGTCACTCTCTAGAATAAGCCAGAATTTAGCAAGGTATGTCATTTTTGCTATAATGCCTTTTTTGAGAGGATCCAAGTAGTGAAACCAGGAGGAATTTCATAAAACACACTGAAGAACATTAAGTATTGGTTTCATATATTTATTCATTACAGGTACAAAGTTATGATTATTTCAAGTTGGGGTTGTTGACTAATCCAAAACTAGTCATGGTTGAGACAAGCAGTTGATGAGTTGGCACATACATGAGGTGTATAGTTGATGATGTTGGTACATATTGATGAGTCATTTTTGATGAGTATTTGACACATGATTGGTATATACTTGGTACATGGTTGTATGCACTTGTTTATGGTACAAGTTGATTACAGGTTGTTTGGCACAAGTTGGTGCATGGTTGATGCACTTGTTTATGTTGACAGATTGATATATGTTGATGATTTTTGCCTCATCTCAGTTGGTGCTGAGGATGTAAGATGATTCTTTCATATAGATCTAGTGTTCTTGTAGAGTTTTACTCTATTCAGTTGTTGCTCAAAAACCCCTGGATTGAAGTCCATGACAAAAAGAAAAATTGTACATACATCTTGTGTTCTTTGTGTTCCTTGTGGAGATGATTTGTTGATGATATGTTGTTTATATGTATTCACATCTAAATGATTATAAATGACAGCAATGAGTAATGAGAAAATGTTGAATGTTAACTAAGGATTATTTTTGTAAGAGGGAAGTTTTGGGAAAAATGTCCCCACACTCATTCCCCCCCCCCCCCTCCCCCCACTCTAAGTGTGGTAGGTGTGTCCAACAAGGGATCAAGCTCCAAAAAAACAGAGCAAGAAACATATCCAAAAAGTTATGCAGAAACAATCAAAGGGGATAGGAAGATTACAGAGACACTCCTCCACCAAGAAGATTCAGATTTCAGAATCAACAACAGATAGATAGGCCTCAAGAAGAAGAAGGATTCATAAGAGCACCTCCTTTCAAAAGATATTCAACTCCTGGGTATCAAACTATATTTTTTGGTTTATGTTATGCATGTAATAATTTTGGACATAAAGTTGTGAATTGCGGAGCTAACAACAGGAACAATAACAACTTTGAGAGTCATACACAAAGGGGTTATTCAAGAAGACCTAGTGAAACACAGAGAAGAAGTTACAATAGGTTTGAATATTTGAGAACTGAAGTGGAATGTTACAAATGTAATAATTTTGGAAACGTGGCCAAATATTGCAGAATGATAGTCCTTCCTAAAGAACCTCAATAGAATAACAGCAGTCACAGACAGGAACCTCAGAAAATGACATGGATAAGAAAGCAAGATCAGTATAGCAATGAAGAATGCACAATTTCTCTAACATCTAAGAAGAATAAACGTGGTTGGTATGTTGACAGTGGATGTATAAAACACATGACAGGTGATAGAGACAAGTTTCTTACATTGTGAAAGGAAAGAGATGGATCAATCTCCTTTGGAAATGATGATGAGCCAAAATCATTGGAAAAGGCACAGTCTGAATTGGGAACAAGAATGAAAAGGTAGAAAATGTTCTACTAGTAGAAGATATGAAACATAATCTTCTAAGTGTGATTTAAATGTGTGACCAAGATCATAAATTTACTTTTGATTCTCAAAAGTGTGAGATAAGAAAAGAAGGTTCAGGGAAATTTGTCGCTACAACTGCAAGAACTTCAAGCAACATATATTTGTTAAGTGAAATTGGAAATGAAAAGTGTTTTCTAAGAAAGTAAGATGAAATTCGGCTATGGAATAGAAGAATGGGGCACATACATTTTGATAACCTTTTCAAAGTCAGCAAAAGAGAAGCAGTCGGAGAAATGCCCCAAATCATGAAACCAACCAACACTTTATGCAAGCATTGTCAACAAGGAGAGCAAACAAAGACCAGGTTTAAATCAAAGGAATATTCAACGACAAGATCACTAGAAATTGTGCATATTGATCTAGTTGGACCAACTAAAACAAAGGGCTTAAAAGGTGAGAAATACTTCATGTTATTAGTTGATGATTATACAAGAATAACTGCAGTTTTCTTTCTCAAGAATAAGTCAGAAGCTTTTGAAAACTTCAATATCTACAAGGAAATGGTTGAAAATGAAATGGATTCAAAAATCAAATGCTTGAGATATGATAATGGAGGTGAGTTCACCTCAAATGAATTTATGGACTATTGCAGCAATCATGGAATAAAAAGGCAATTATCTGTTGCTAGGACACCTCAACAGAATTTAGTTGTTGAAAGACAGAACAAGACAGTACAGGAAATGTCTCGAACAATGTTAATGGATTCGAAATTGACATATATTTTTTGGACACGGGCAGTGCATACAACAGTTCACATTCAAAACAGAGTAATGCTCAAAAACAACACTGTCAAAGCTCCTTACGAACTATGGAAAGGAAGACCAGCAAATGTAAAACACTTCAAAGTTTTTGGAAGCAAATGTTATATCAAAAGAGAAGATGGAGGAATGGGAAATTTTGACTCTCGTGTGGACAAAGGATTACTTGTTCGTTACTCAAGTACAAGGAAAGAATAGAAGTGTTACAATCTAAGATTGAACAAAGTTGTGGAAAGAATCAATGTAACAATTGGTGAAACAGGCAGACCAGAATCAAAGGAAGAAAATGAATCAATGAAAAAACCCTTAGCAGAAGAAGCAGAAGATGAAAAAGAAGTAGAAGAGGAAGATGAAGAGAACCTGACAGAAGCAGAAGATCAAATTCAGCAAGTGTATCCAAAGACACCCAGTAAACGAGTACAGAAGAATCATCCTTCAGATCATATTATCGGAAACAAAGATGCAGGAGTTGAGACTAGAAGAAGAATCCATTCACTAGAACAAACACACCTAGCACTCTTATCTACAATTGAACCAAATTGTTTTGAAGAAGCCAACAAGGATGAATCTTGTAATAAGGCCATAGTTGAAGAATTGGATCAAATAGAGAAAAATGACACTTGGGAACTAGTTCCAAGACCAAAGAATAAGAATGTTATGGGCACAAAGTGGGTCTTCAGGAATAAATTGAATGAATATGGACAGGTTACAAGGAACAAAACTAGATTGGTATGTAAAGGATATGCACACGTTGAATGAATCGACTTTGAAGAGACATTTTCCCTAGTTACCAGAATGGAATCAATCTATTTTCTTTTAGCTTTTGCATGCTCCAAAAATATTAAAATGTATCAAATGGACGTAAAATCAACTTTTATGAATGGGGAACTTGAAGAAGAGTCTACATTGAACAACCAGAAGGATTTCAGTTGTCAGAAAATGTAGATTATGTGCATAAAATAAAGAAGGCCTTGTATGGTCTAAAACAGGCTCCTAGAGCATGGTACTCTAGACTGGATAACTATCTACAGTAGGTAGGGTTCAGAAAAGGAAGTGCAAACAACAACCTCTACATCAAGGTAAGTCAAGGTAATATTTTATTAATTGAAGTTTATGTTGATGATATTATTTTTGTTAGTGATGATGACAAGTTAAGCCAGAAATTTGCAAAAGATATGTAGAATGAATTTGAAATGTCGTTACTTGGAGAACTATCCTTCTTTCTGGGACTTCAAATACGCCAAAGAAACCAAGGAATTTTTATTTCTCAAACCAAGTATATCATAGAAA
The DNA here is from genome assembly GCA_009831015.1 of Picea engelmannii. Classification (NCBI taxonomy): domain Eukaryota; kingdom Viridiplantae; phylum Streptophyta; class Pinopsida; order Pinales; family Pinaceae; genus Picea; species Picea engelmannii. The sequence continues at coordinate 147,253 of ML787163.1, forward strand.
TGTTAAAAAGGTTCGGTATGGAAGATTGCAAACCAGTTATCACCCCCATGCAAACCAGTTGCAAGTTGAGAAAAGATGATGATTTGAAGCCTACGGGTCAATGGTTGGAAACCTACTATATCTGATAGCATCCAGTCCATATGTAATGCAGGAAGTTGGATAGGTGACATGATTTCAAGAAGCACCAAATGGATCACATGTATTAGCAGTGAAGAGGATTTTTAGATATCTCAAAGGAACAGAAGAGTTTGGATTATGGTATCCAAAAGGAAAGGATCTATCACTTATTGCAGAAACAGATGCAGATTGGGAAGGTTGTATTGATTATCAACGAAGCACTAGTGGAGAAGCATTCTACTTGGATGAGTGCTTAGTATCATGGCTAAGAAAGAAACAATCATCAGTATCTTTATCTACAGCCGAGGTAGAGTACATTGCAGCAGCATCATGTTGTACACAGGTTCTTTGGATGAAACAAACTCTGACAGATATACAGGTTGGGTATGATGAGCCCATTCCAATATATTGTGATAATACAAGCGTCATCAGTATCTCAAACAATCCGGTGATGCACTCCAAGATGAATCACATTCCAATCAAGTATCACTTTTTACAGGAACAGGTTGCAGAAAAGAACATCAGAGTTGAGTATGTGGGCACAAAAGAACAAGTGGCAGACATCTTTACAAAACCACTTCCACGGGAAGCCTTTGAGTATCTTCGCCAGAGACTCAAAGTTATTTCTACTCCAAAATGAATGATTTTGAATGCTTATCTTATATGTCTTAGATGTACATGAGGAAGCACCATAAGAAGATAGTTCATTCAGGGGGAACAACCACGGATGGAAAGATACCTTTGACATTGATGACAAAGGGGGGGAGATTTATAAGATGCGGAGGACAGAGGCATGGTTCCAGAGGGATTAGATTTATCAGATGCATAGGATAGAGGCATGGCTCCAGGGGGAGCATGAGTGATATGATTTCAGTATTTCATCAGAGTGTTTCCATCAATGCCAAAGGGGGATATTTTTTATTACGGTTGGATCTCATTGATGCCAACCCTTGAAGAAATCCCCGTAGCTCAAAGGTTGGGTAATGGACCCAAGATTATTTGATGTAAAGATGACTTGTTATTGTCTTTTCATGGTTGATAATAATTAGAAATGAATGAACTCCAAAGTGGTCCCCTTATGGTGAAATCCCTCACGGTAAGATGCTTTGCGGATTGAGTTATCCTAGAAGTATGGTTAGAGAACCCATGCTTATTTGTGGAATAATGAGATGAAGTTCAGTGAATTTGTCATTGAAAATATCCTAGATGGATATTTCTTTTCATGCCATTTCTGGTGGTATGTGGAGCGTCACATAACTTCTCAAGGTTAGAGAGTTATGTCCATGAGAAGTTGGAGAACCCAACTTTGGGTAATGGACTCAAGTTTGTTTGATGGATAATGGTATGAATTTTGATATATTTGTAAGTAATACTATTCTATATCGATGGTACATGTCATTCCATTTTTGGTGGTATGTGGAACGTCACATAACTCCTCATGGTTTGAGAGTTATGGCCTTACGAAGTTGGAGGACCCCTTATGTCATCTAGAAACCCCAAAAGGTCAAAGTAGTCAAAGTGGTTTAAGAGATTTTAGAAGGTAAATAATAAAGTGAATTGATGAGTGTATTATAATTCAAAGTGAATACAAATAAATTATTTAAATAATAAATTTAATGGAGAAATTAGAGGTGGGTTAACCCTAAAATAAGGAAAGTGGGCAAAGTGACCTAGAAGATGTTTTTAAGGAAGCTACTTGGAGAGTATAAATAAGAGGCAAGGCTCTCTCATTTTAGATGCACTTGAGCATATTGAATACATATAGGTGTTTGAGGTAACCAAAGGATATATAATCCAAATTGATGAGGGAAGGTGAAGAAAAGAAGGCCAAAATTCAAGGAAGGATAAATTATTTTGATGATGCTTTCTAAGGTATGTTATTTACAGGTCATCTCACCATTTTCAAAATAAAAGAAAATTTAGAATGATTTAGACCGTGACAGTTTTATTCCATTGAGGAAACATATCCAAGTATATGTGGTAAACACTTCATATTGTGGATCGTTATAGTTTTGGAGTTACACTCCGTGGAAAATAGGGTTTGTGGCTAGTCCTGAAACTAGTCAAAAACGAGTGTTTTGGGTAAAAATGTCATAACTTATTCATAACATATACAAATTAAGTAAGACCAAATGTGTTGGTTACAGTAAATTCTGTAGTATGTTGTGTAACATTTTCTTATCTATTCAATAAATATTTTGTGTAGGGCACGCTCTACAAGGTCGCTCTCTAGAATAAGCCAAAATTTAGCAAGGTATGCCATTTTTTCTATAACTACTTTTCTGAGAGGTTCCAAGTAGTGAAACCTGGAGGAATTTCATAAAACACACTAAAGAACATTTTGTATCAGTTTCAGATCTTTATTCATTACAAATTTATGATTATTTCATGTTAGGGTTGTTGACTAATCCAAAACTAGTCATGTGAGACTAAAGAAAAGTTTCATGTAAATGTTAGTCTCTTATTGTTTAACGTTAAGGAATGTTTGCAGGTATGTGATTATATACACCAGGTCTATTACAGAGTTATAAATCACATTTGGATTATGAAACTTATGAGGTATTTTGGTTGAGGTACAAGTTGGGTACATGGTTGAGACAAGTAGTTGATGAGTTGGCACATACATGAGGTGTATATTTGATGATGTTGGTACATATTGATAAGTCATAGTTGATGAGTAGTTGAAACATGATTGGTACATACTTGGTACATGGTTGTTTGCACTTGTTTATGGTACAATTTTTTTGGTACAGGTTGGTGCATGGTTGATGCACTTGTTTATGGTACAGGTTGGTGCATAGTTGATGCACTTGTTTATGGTACAGGTTGATTACAAGTTGAGGTACAGGTTGATACATGGTTGATGCATGGTTCAGGTTTATTGGTATAGGTTTATGGTAGTATATCTCATAATGATAGTGTGACAGTGGTTCCATCATTCTACTTCTACTTCAGGGTGGTTGGACAAGGCAAGGACAGGAGGTTGTATCCACCTTCTGGTTGTAGCTAGAGAACATAAGGGGTTGTAGCCTCCTTCTGGTTGTAGCCAAAGAATTGGGGAGTTAGAGCTTCCCTCAGGTTGCAGCTTGAGAAACTAGGGGCTTGGAGCCTCCTTCCAGTTGCAGCTGGAAATCAAAGAAAGTTTGTGCTTCCAATGAATGTAATTCTTCAAGACATATAAGAAAAATCATTTTGTGGTTTTCTCCCGATTTGGGTTTCCACGTCAAACATTGGTGTACTATGTATGTGTGTGATTTTTCATTTCTTATTGCTCATTATTGGATGATAATTCTACATTGATATAACACTTGGATTATTTGAAGAAAAGGGATTATAATTACACTATTACTGATTCACCCCCCCTATTAAGGAAAATACAGATGCTATTAAGGAAAATACAGTAGCTACTGTAAATCAATGATGGACCGTTGGGCTATGGAGTCAAGCAAACACCCTTCTCATTAAATGCAATCAATCTACATATCAAATAAAAGGTTTATTGAAAAGAGGAAGAAAATATAACACAAAGAATAACATTCATAAGGAAAAGATCCTTTCTGCATAAATGAATTCAAGGTACTTGAATGTAAACAATGACTAATAGGAAAGATATATCAGATCCTTCGATGCTCAAGAATCCATTAATCAAAGGCAGCCATGATCCTCAAGGTGTACAATTCATTCAAGTAAGAAAAAAAATTGAAAAAGAACACAGGGAATACAATCTGATAACACAGATATCATGAACCTTCAATAACATAAATGTTTACAAAAACATATGACTCTTGGGGTTACAATGATCACAGGTAAAGTGCCTCCTACAACTCTCTCATAAGCCTCCTTGAACTTTCCAAGACCTCGCTGGTCTCTTAAGTGAAAACTCGGTCTCTAAATATTGCCCCCCTTTCTTTTGTCTTTACATATGCATATATATCAAAGATGTATGCCTAGCCTTCCAAGATTCAATCTCTAACTCATGTTTCTTAAAATAGAAGTTGTTACAAAGTAGTGACCAATGTAACCATTGATTGCCTAACTCCTAGGAACTGACTCAGAAAGCATTAACATGTGTACAACTACTTACTAACTTCTAGGGTTTAGTTAAATAGAAAATAACTAAAATATGAAGGTTGTTGTTGAATATCTCGAATGTTGGAAATGATAGAGTTAAAATAATCTTCATCAATCTACCACCTACAATTATTGATAAGGTTATAAATATCCTTAAGGATGTGTCACCATCTCCTTTGTTTCCATCTATATCATTATCCCTTGATGGTTTGCCACATGTTAACTAATTTTTCGCATCGCTCGAAGCATTCATAGTGCACCTCCATATTTCATAGCACTATTGTAAAACAGTCTTGCACATTTCATAGCGCCATTGTAAAAGAGTTCTGCACATTTCGTAGCGCCACTATAAAACAATTCTTCACATTTCATAGTGCCACTTGTGTGTCTAATATCTCTCTAACAATAACACGTTTTGAAAAACTGAGAGAGGTTTTTTTTACTTGGTATGTGATGAACAAAAGCCACCTCCATTTTTCAAAAATACCTTCACATTTTTTCATAATCCAAGTTTTAAGTTAGTCAATCAAAATTGCAGAAGTGCATCGTGCTCTCAATAGAAATGCAGTGTGGTCTTTGAGAGGGTTTTTGGAGGCCTTCCCAGAAGATTTTTGGGCTGCAACAGATATGGATGGAAATATTATGATGTCTACTACACAATGGAATCATCATGAACCACAAACACCTTCTCAAAACCCCTGAAAAACTGACTTGAAGTCAAGTTGTCCAAAAGTAAAGGAACCCTCCTTTAGCAATGTATTTTGGGAAATTATTTCAAAACATAATACAATATTATGTGTTAACATCTGGGACTGCTTCATCCCTCTTGACATTGTGTCATATTCCTCTTTTTGATTGTGTTGTTTTTTTCTATCCATTACGCAGGGACTGTTCTGTAACCATGAGTAATGGAACTCAGAGACCCAATCTTGTGTGTCCTTGCAATCTTCTATAAAGGAATTTAGTAAATAAGGGTCCCAACTCATTGATATCCCCTTCGCGCATTGTTTTGGACATTTCTAATACTCCTACGGGTACCTCCTCCTTTCAGCACTTACGCATTATTTTGCAACCTAACAATCTTGTTGCAAATCTGGTCGCAGGATTGTTGATGTCACTGATCCTGATTCCCATGTTACCCATCTCTGTGCCATACGTCATCTTTATTTCGTCAAAGATTGATTTTTCCTTTGTTTTTTCTTCTAAACATTTCTCTAACTTGTCCCCATCCATTGGTAAGCCAGTAATTGGTGTGATCAAATCAACATTGATAGGCATGGGCCTATCCATCCACATAATCCTTCCATGTACTCACACTAGGAGTTGCTTCACACATCTATTGATGAGTTTACCGCACCCAAAGTGTAATATGTCCATAAAATTCATGATTCCCATGTTGTATAACCCCAAGATCCACTGCACAGGTTCCAACAATGGTGCGCCTGATGGGCCTTCTCCCTTTCTCTCCAATAAATTATGTGGTGTCAAGTCTGGGAATTTTACTACATCCACCACATCATGGTTGGATTATTTAAGAGGATCTAATCCTCCCACCATTCTGTCATTGGCCTTCACTCCCTTGGGTATTTTTGGCATCACTATGGCTAATTTTTCCTATGTGCGTTGTACATCTTGTGCACTGCTCTATGCTTGTGCCTTCTTCTTCCATTGTGGGGACGATATCCCAATTGCTAGCATGGACTCGAGCTCTATTTCATGGCCTGATTATGGTTCTAGACCCTGCTCTAGGCCTTGCTAAGTCCAACCTGTAGAATGTTCCTCTTTTTGTAAACTTATTCCCCTAGACGCATCAGATTTTGTCCCTTTTGCGTCCTCCTCCGGATGTTTAGCCTCTTGTATGGGGTTTTGTTTCTCCTATATGTTCATGGTAGTAGGATCATATTCCAGCATGTGAATATTGTCCACATCCACAACTATGGGCATATCCTGCATTCTTGTTTCTCTTACTCAAGAACTACTTCTCGTATTCGACCCAGTTCTACCCGGCGCTCCAACTCTTGGTGGTGACATTCTGTTAAATTCCAATTGTTGGCCTCAAATCTCCACTATTTTTTATCACTTATCACTCTTTTGTGCTTCAACTTTGCACTCTTCGCTCTTTACCTTAGTGAAAAATGCAATTGATTGTTTTCCCCCCTTTTCTGACTTTTATAGTAGGACAGCGAAATGACAACTATGTCGCACTAACAGTTGTCACTTTTTATCTTTCTACTGTGTTTCCTACGTGGTGTTCCTTTCTACCCATTGATTTCTCCCCTGTGCACAGTGTTTTCAATCACTGATTTTTCTATAGCGCATTGTTAATTCTAATATTTTTATTATATCAAAACCTTCCATCTTCATCGATCTGTTTGTATTTTTATCCCATTTCTACTTTTTATGGATTTTATTCTTTTTCTCCTTTTTGTTTCTTTTTCTCATTTTCTCTATCTAATATAATACCCTATGTACATATTTTCTTACTGCGTTGTAGGGTTCAAGTGCTAGGAGACCGGTTGTCCCTGTACAGTTTCATTCGACTCCCATTGATCATTCCTCTCAATTTCGTGACTCCCAAGTCTTCTAAATGTATATATCCCCCATCGGTGACAGTATTCACTTCGTATGGGCCCAACCAATGCATTCTAATTTTTTCTGGATGATGAACAATTTGCTATCATACGAAAAGACTAGGTCTCCCACCTTGAAACTCTTCCTCTTGATATGTTTTTCATGCTAAGATTTATCTCTTTCTTTCTTCACTTCCTGGTGAAATCCTGCTAGAATCCTATCTTCCTCCATTTCCATGAGTTGACTTAGCCTTTCTTTTAGTGCACCTCGTTCTGTCATGTTGGTAATTGTTGCGACTTGTAGGATAGGTACTAGAAATTATAATGGTACCACTACTTCCCGTCCATACACCAACCTGAATGGTGTTTGTCCTGTAAACTTTTTGCATGTAGTCATGTATGCCCATAGTATTGTTGGTGTCTTCAAATCCCAAGCATCCTTGTTGACATTGCAAATATTAGTTAAGGAATTCTCTAGGATACTATTGAAGCCTTCCATTATTCCATTTTCTTGAGGATGGTACGGTGTAATCTTCTGATGATAGACTTCAAATTCCTTAGTCATAGCCCTGACGGTATTTTTGATAAAGTGAGTGCCTTGGTCACTCATCAAAATCCTTGGAAAACCAAATCTAGTGATGATGAGTAACCATGAGTAATGGAACTTAGAGCCCCAATCTTGTGTGTCCTTGCAATCTTCTAGAAAGAAATTTAGTAAATAAGGGTCCCAACTCATTGAGCTCCCCTTTGCGCACTGTGTTGTTGGTGCTACTACTCTTGCGGTTACCTCCTCCTTTCGACGCTTGCGCATTATTTTTCGACCTAACAATCTTGTTGCAAATCTGGTCGCATGATCATTGATGTCACTAATCCTGATTCCCAATTTACCCCTCTTTGTGCTATACTTTGTCTTTATTTCATTGGAGATTGCTTTTGAATTTGTTTTGTCTTCTAAATATTTCTCTGGCTTCTCCCCATCCATGGGTACACCGGTAATTGGTGTGATTAGATCAACATTGATAGGCATGGGCCCATCCATCCACATAATCCCTCCATGTACTTGACCTAGGAGTTGTTTCACACATCCATTGATGTGTTTACCGCACCCAAAGTGCAGTATGTCCAAAAAAATCATGATTATCGTGTTGTATAACCCCAAGATCCACTACGCATGATCCAAAAGTGGTGCACCTGATGAGCCTTCTCCCTTTATCTCTAATAAATTATGTGGTGCCAAGTCTAGAAATTTTACTAATTCTGCCACATCATGGTCAAATTATCTAAGAGCATCTCCTTCTCCCACCATTCTATCATTGGCCATCACTCCCTTGGGTATTTTTGGCAACACTATGGTCAATGTTTCCTATGTGCGTTGTACATCTTGCGCACTACTCTATGCTTGTGCCTTCTTCTTCCATTGTGGGGACAATACCCCAATTGTTGGCATGGCCTCGAGATCTATTTCATGGTCTACTTTTGGTTCTTGACCCTGCTCTAGGCCTTGCTAAGTCGAACTTGTGTCTTGTTCCTCTTGTTGTATCCTTGTTCCCCTAGACGCATCAGTTTTTTTCCCTTCTGCGTCCTCCTCTAGATGTTTAGCCTCTTGTGCAAGGTTTTGTTCCTCCTATATGTGTGTGGTAGTAGGATTGTATTCATGTGTGTGAATATCGTCCACATGCACAACTGTGGGTATCTCCTTTATTCTCGTTTCTCTTACTTGAGCACTACTTCTCGTATTCTGCCAGGTTTTGCCTAGCTCTCCGACTCTTGGTGGTGACATTCTGCTAAATTCCAACTGTTGGCCTCAAATCTCCACTATTTTTTAACACTTCGCACTCTTTTGTGCTTCAACTTTGCACTCTTCGCTCTTCTCCTTAGTTAAAAACAAAAATGATTGTTTTCCCCCCTTTTCCAACTTTTATAGCAGGACGGCGAAATGACAATTGTGTTGCACTAATAGTTGTCATTTTTTTATCTTTCTACTTTGTTTCCTACGTGGTGTTCCTTTCTACTCGTTGATTTCTCCCCTGCGTGCAATGTTTTCAATCACTGATTTTTTTGTAGTGCATTGTTAATTCTAATATTTTTATTATATCAAAACCTTCCATCTCCATCGATCTGTTTGTATTTTTATCCCATTTCTACTTTTTATGGTTTTTCTTTTTTTTCTCCTTTTTGTTTCTTTTTCTCATTTCTCTATCTACTATAATACACTATGTACATATTTTCTTACTACGTTGTACGGTTCAAGTGCTAGGAGATCGATTGTCCCTGTACATTTTCATTTGACTCCCATTGATCATTCCTCTCAATTTTGTGACTCCCAAGTCTTCTAAATGTATTGATCCCCCATCGGTGACAGTATTCACTTTGTATGGGCCCAACCAATGCATTCTAAATTTTCTTGGATGCTGAACAATTTTCTATCATATGGTAAGACTAGGTCTCCTACCTTGAAACTCTTCCTCTTTATATGCTTTTCATGCCAAGCCTTATCTCTTGATTTCTTCACTTCCTGGTGAGATTCTACCATAATCCTATCTTCCTCCATTTCCATGAGCTGACTTAGCCTTTCTTTTAGTGCACCTTATTCTATCATGTTGGTAATTGTTGTGACTTGTAGGCTAGGTACCAGAAATTATAATGGTACCACTACTTACTGTCCATACACCAACGTGAATGGTGTTTGTCCTGTCAAATTTTTGCATGTAGTCATGTATGCCCATAGTATTGTTGGTATCTTCAAATCCCAATCATCCTTGTTGACATTGCAAATATTAGTTAAGGAATTCTCTAGGATCTTATTGAAGGCTTCCACTATTCCATTTTCTTTAGGATGGTATGGTGTACTCGTCTGATGATAGACTTCAAATTCCTCAGTCATAGCCCTGACAGTATTATTGATAAAGTGAGTTCCTTGGTCACTCATCAAAATCCTTGGACAACCAAATCTAGTGATGATGAGTAACCATGAGTAATGGAACTCAGAGCCCTAATCTTGTGTGTTCTTGCAATATTCCAGAAAGGAATTTAGTAAATAAGGGTCCCAACTCATCGAGCTCCCCTTCGCACACTGTTTTTCAGCTGCTACTACTCCTACGGGTACCTCCTCCTTTCGACACTTGCACATTATTTTTCAACCTAACAATCTTGTTGAAAATCTAGTCAAAGGATCATTGATGTCACTGATCATGATTTCCATGTTACCCCTCTATGTGCCATACTTCGTCTTTATTTCTTCGGAGATTGATTTTTCCTTTGTTTTGTCTTCTAAATATTTCTTTGGCTTCTCCCCATCCATGGGTAAACTGGTAATTGGTGTGATCATATCAACATTGATAGGCATGGGCCTATCCATCCACATAATCCCTCCATGTACTCACACTAGGAGTTGCTTCACACATCCATTGATGTGTTTACCGCGCCCAAAGTGCAATATGTCTAGAAAAATCATGATTCTCGTGTTGTATAACCTCGAGATCCACTGCGCAGGCTCCAACAGTGGTGCACATGATGGGCCTTCTCCCTTTCTCTCCAATAAATTATGTGGTGCCAAGTCTCAGAATTTTACCACATCTGCCACATCATGGTTGGAGTATTTAACATAATCTACTCCTCCCACCATTCTTTCATCGGCCTTCTCTCCCTTGGGTATTTTTGGCATCACTATGGCCAATTTTGCCTGTGTGCGTTGAATGTATTGTGCACTTCTCTATGCTCGTGCCTTCTTCTTCCATTGTGGGGATGATACTCCAATTGTTAGCATGGCCTCGAGATCTTTTCCATGGTCTGCTTCTAGTTCTCAACCCTTCTCTAGGCCTTGCTAAGTCGAACTTGTGGCATGTTCCTCTTGTTGTATCCTTGTTCCCCTAGACGCGTCAGATTTTGTCCCTTCTGCGTCCTCCTCCGAATGTTTAGCCTCCTGTGTGGGGTTTTGTTCCTCCTATATGTGCATGGTAGTAGGATCATATTCTGGCATGTGAATATCATCCACATTCACAAGTGTGGGTATCTCCTCCGTTCTTGTTTCTCTTACTCGAGCACTACTTCTCGTATTTCACACGGTTCTTCCCGACGCTCTGAATCTTGGTGGTGACAATATTCTAAATTATAACTATTGGCCTCAAATCTCTACTATTTTTTATCACTTCTCACTCTTTCACGCTTCAACTTTGCACTCTTTACTCTTCTCCTTAGTGAGAAACGCAAATGACTGTTTTCCCCCCTTGTCCAACTTTTATAGTAGGACGATGAAATGACAACTGTGTCGCACCAAAGTTGTCATTTGTTATCTTTCTACTGTGTTTCCTACGTGGTGTTCCTTTCTAACCGTTGATTTCTCCCCTACACGCAGTGTTTCAATCACTAATTTTTTTGTAGCGCATTGTTAATTCTAATATTCTTATTATATCAAAACCTTCCATCTCCATCAATATGTTTGTATTTTTATCCCATTTCTACTTTTTATGGATTTTCTTCTTTTTCTCCTTTTTGCTTCTTTTTCTCATTTTCTCTATCTACTATAATACACTATGTACATATTTTCTTACTGCATTGTAGGTTTCAAGTGCTAGGAAATCGGTTGTCCCTATATAGTTTCATTCAACTCCCATTGATCATTCCTCTCAATTCCATGACTCGCAAGTCTTCTAAATGTATCGATCCCCCATCGGTGACAGTATTCACTTTGTATGGGCCCAACCAATGCATTATGAATTTTCCTGGATGCTGAACAATTTGCTATCATATACTAAGTCTCCCACCTTGAAACTCTTCCTCTTGATATGTTTTTCATGCCAAGATTTATCTCTTTCTTTCTTCACTTCCTGGTGAAATGTTGCCAGAATCCTATCTTCCTCCATTTCCATGAGTTGACTTAGCCTTTCTTTTAGTGCACCTCATTCTATCATGTTGGTAATTGTTGGGACTTGAAGGCTAGTTACCAGAAATTATAATGGTACCACTGCTTCCTGTCCATACACCAACATGAATGGTGTTTGTCCTGTCAACTTTTTGCATGTAGTCATGTATTGTGATGTTGTCCATTTTGGAGTGCCTCTGTGTCGTTCCTAGTCTACATACCAGTTGTCTAGAATTCCTTCCAATGTGTGTATGAAGTAATGAGGCCATTCCTTTGGTGGTGTCATTCTCCATAATGTTCTGCACTTATCCAAGTGTTCTATTGGTGTCCCTTGTCCATCATATCTTTGCATATCATTTATTCCATGCTCTGCATTGAATATAATGCATAGTAATTGCTTACATTGGTACCAGTCCTTGACTGTTTCTTTGTGCACACCCCACCATCTTGCAAGTGTTTCCTTGAGTGAAATGTCTAAGGATAAGAGCCTATGATTCTATAACACTTTGTCTTCATATATTGTTATGAATTCTTCTAAGTCATTCACCCCATGAAAACTGGGAGGTTCTCTTATCTATGTACCCACCCATCTTACTGTGTGGTCTATTATTGCGCACCTTCTTGTGGAGACTTCATGTAATCTTTGTTTCCAATTATTCAACCCTGTATCTTAGTCAGAAGCACACGATGTGATTCTCCTCCAAATGGGTACTCCATCTACAGTTGGGTTGACATAATCGTCTTCGCGTGCGGTGGTTCTATATAACTAGTTGATTTCCTCCAGATATAAGAAAGTGGGTTCTACAAAACTTTCTCCTTCCAATGGATCTAATGGAGCAATGACTTTGTATTCCTGTGATTCGAATGTCATCTTTCTTTTCTTCAAGTTGAATATTTCATGGTTATCAAATTCCCAATACAATCCAAGTAATGTTGGATAAGGTGGTGTACCATCTACTATCTCTATCACTTCAAATTCTACCTTAGTGCGCACTCCATCATGATCTACTGTCACACCCTTAAGCCTTCTGATTGGTAGAACTCAGTGTTGGTTTGCTAGCTTCAATTGGATAGGTGAATAGCCTAGTGTGGGCTCTCCCATGCATTGACATGTCTTCTTCGTTAACACATTTACCTCGGAGCCTAAATCTAGTATGATGTCCCCCATGTTGAAATCTCCAATGTTAGCATTCAGTCTGAATTCCCTGCTTTCCCTCCTTCTTGTATGGAGGTGATTGACTATTTTCTGCTCTAACTTTCCATATACTTCTATGTTACATATTTCTAACATGGTTTTCAAAACTTTAACATATGATGGATCATTCAGAAGCTTAACACGGGATTAAAGAAATGTCTTTATGGTACTTACTTGCGCTATAGGTGGTACTTCGTTGGTGTGGTCTATTGATAATGGAATCTCGTGCATTGGTATGTTATGAGCATGATGTGAGGTTGATGTAGACACAACATATTGCTTGAGGACCTCCTGTCTTGCCTCCTTAAATATTTATTATTCTTTCCCTGCATCAAAATGTCCCTATGGTTTTGTATGCTTCTTCACCCATTGGTGTTTTGTTGGGTCCTGTCGTACTCCGTTATCTCCTGTTTTAGCTTCTTTGTGTGTAACTATGTTGATATTTCTTCCATTATCCCTCACCTTCGTAGAAATCCACTGAACATTTTGATTGTTTTTATTCCATTTTTCTTGAATCTTCCCCAAAAGTGTTAGGAATTCCTCTGTATCATGGTTTGTTGCACGACAATACATGCATGTCGTCGGTGGAAGTGGACATTCCCTTGCATATTGTCCTAGTTGTTGGAAGTTTTGTCACACTACTAGACCTATGCCTCTTCCAAATCCTCCTCTACCTCGTCCTCCACCTCTGTATCCAGTTCGGTCTCATTGTGGTGCATTGTACCGAAGCACTTGATTATACTATGCATGGTTATACTGTGGTTGTGCATTATTATACTGAGGTTGTGCAGTGTTATACTGATGTTGCATAGTGTTGTATGCAGGTGGTACTTGGTTGAACTGATGTGCAGCTTGTCCTGACATCATTTCTGCCTGCACCCTATAGGTATTTGATGTTCTCTCCCTCATTGATCCATTTTTCTACAGTATTTGTCATCATGACCCACTGGCATGCAAAATTTTCAATGTAAACTCTTGTGTATTGTCTGCTACTTTTGAATTATTGGGCCATGATATGGATCATGTCCATGTGTTTTAGAGATCTCACACCATGGTCCTCCTATTGGAAAAGGGTTTGGTAGCCATGTTTCCATGTACTTCACGAATATTGGGCACTCATTCTTGTGGTGTCCTTCTGTCCTGCATGTGGTACACCAAACAACTTATTTTTTCTCTCTACACCTATTATGGTTCAGTTGAAATGTGAGGTTCTTCAAATCCTCATTCAACTCCTCTATTGCTAATCTATCTTCTAATACTTGTTCTCTTCCATTTGTAGGGATTCTTGTAGAGCATCTTCCTAAGTTTGAAACGTCTACTACCTCAAAGGGTATTTCAGGTGTGGTAATAGTGAGTTCACAAAGAGATGTCAATGGTGCATGTCAGTCATGACATATTTCAATTTACCCTTCAACCGGTTGAACCTATGATCAATCTCCCAAACAACCACCCATGTTTTATGTCTGATCTCAATCATCTCATTCGTGTACTGATATTCTGAACTCGGTTTCTAAAATTCATTTATCAATAGCTTCTTGACATTTTCAATGGTCCTTGTTATTCCTACTGGACTGTTTACAACAAAGCTCACATACCAATCCAGTGCCCAGTCTCTTAGCATGATAGCTAACTATGCAAGTTTTGTATCCTCATCTATGATCTTATTTTCTTCCCAAATATTCTCACAAATAAACAAGTTCTTTTCAGGATCCTTTGATGCCTCTCCCCAAAATTCTAGTAACTTAATGGTGGAATCATGTCCTGCCATTTTGAATGGTAATGAACTATGACCTTCACGCGATGTATATACTTGACTAGTACTTCCTGAACTGGATCCTCCAGTTGTTACTCCTTGGTTGGGTGCACTTCCTTCTATCTTTCTACCACTAAAATTTGGTTATCTGGATGGCAGTGTTCTTTCTGGAGTATTAGTCTCACATGGGTTTATGGGTTCCACACTGACACTGACATGGATAGGAGTTTTTCCTTTTGTTCCTACCCTTGGATCTCTTGTCTTCCTTTCATATGTTGTGCATAGGATTTCCTCAATCTACTCCACAGCTCAGAGATCCTCTACCTCTTCTTCGTCGCTTGCCAAGCCCTCTCTCTGATATGACTTTCTTCTTATTATTCATCTTATATTGGTAGGGTACTCCATTGCACATTTTTCTATATGTTTCCATGATCTTCTTGATCTGATATTCCTCCATCATAATTGGTTCCAAGGCCTCCTCCTTCTTTCCTTTATACATATCTTCATCTATTTCTCCATCTCTTATCAGTTCTTCCCCCCTTCCCCCATGCATGCAGAGAATCTTAGTTTCCTGACTCCATAGTCATTACACCTTTGTTATATAGTAAAATCTTTATAGAAGTATACAGCAACCTAATATACCTTCCTCGAGATCCTCTTAGAAACTCTTTCTATGTTGCGATGTAAGACTTCGCAATATCTATTGCAAATTCTGTGATAAATCCTACAACAATATTGTTTAACCAGAAATCTATTGCTCGTGTGAATTTGTTATCAACTTGTTGTAACTAAGAAATATCCATAGGGTTCCACTCTAACTATCTAATACGATTTGTTGTGCAGTTGTCTTTCAACCTCAATATGCACTCCTGCGACACATGTGGAAATTCATAGAAAAACACTTCATGCAAGTCGCTAAACACATACTTTTCCAGATATTTGTGCGGTGTTATTTTAGGGTTTTTGTTGTCCTTCTACAGGAACTCGAGCTCCTTTTTTTTCAACCATATTTCGATCTCTACCTTTGTTGGATCCCGCAGTCTAAACATTCCCTTCTATATGTTCATTTTCTGCATGATTCTTTTACGGATCCTACTCACTCAATCCCATGCAGTTTCCACCAGCAACAGAACCATTTGTTGAATGTCTTTCTATCTTCCTACCTCTTGGGATGACCCTTGTTCATATCTAAACAAGATTCCAACAAATCCCTCTAAAACTACTGGCCCTCCTGGTAGACCAAAAGGAAACACAACACACAGAGTGTACTGCGCAGTCTCACCTGAGACAGTTCTATGGGTGACTGCAATGCTCAAGTGCTTGCAGTCTGGGAATGAGTGAGGATCTGGGATTATATTTTGTGATATTCATTTATTTCATCTATCTTCCATCTATATTAAACACTCTACCATTCTTTATTCATTCATGTAAATCAACATATCTAACTACCTCATCAATACATTCATCTAAAATTTAACCATTGACAAAAAGGACATAAACAATAAGTATTTCACATAACACACGATCTACCATGGTTCACCCCCTTCTGGGATACATCCACAAAGATATGGTTTCTTAGGATATTTTATTATGGTTCTGTAATGTTAACTCTCTGTTAATTTCTAGAGGTTGTTGAAAGGGTAGAACAAATTTACTATAGGTAACTTTATCCAACCACTTCAAAATTGGGATCTAGCCCTGCCAGTTTCAGAGAGGGATCTCTCTGTAAGATTTAACTTTGTTTGATTTTGAGATATTAGGCTAGTTAATATTGAATAGAACCGAGTTGTTTGTTTTTTGTAAATTGGATGAAAAAGGATTTACGCATCCATTGGGATATGGAGTCTATTTTATAAAATGGGAGAGAAACTAAAAGGTTTTAAAAGGTGTTCTCACAAGGCGAGATAATGCAACTGTTGGATTCTTTAGCATAAAATGATGGATAGCAGATGAGACGAGAAATTCAATTGTAACCAAGAAGTATTAAGAATTTCTTAATTATAATCTCAGAAGATAAACATTTAGATCATTAAAAGTTAGAAACAGAGTACGCGAAGGTAAATTTTGCAACCTTAATTCCTTTTAACTATTAGATTAGAAAACACAATGATAACTAAGAAAGATGCACATTCAACAAAGAAAGAAAAAATTCACCAACAGTTAACACGCAAGAATCCTATGAAAATCCCTTTGTATTACTAGAAGATCTCTTGATATTGATTACAATGTTCATAGCTCACTGGGGCGTAAAAATCAACCCACGTTACTTCAAAGTTTGAATTATTTATAATCAAAATTACAAACGACCCTGTCATCAATGATCAGGACGTAGCAAGATATGAATCTAACTAACTACATAACAGAATACAAAAATTTAGGAACCGTCGATGATGTGTCAAACTCATAAAGTTGATTTTTGGGAAGGTCATTGGTGAGTCATCTGCACGACCTTGTTTGATCTGATTGTTGACTAGACTTGGACACATTATCTCCTACTCGATCAGATGTCATAGCTCTTCCCATCGTAGCTGACTAGGAATGATGAATTTGAGTAATCTTCGGTATATCTCATCCATCTCTGTGTACTTGGAAAAAGTTGGTTTGACGATGAAAATATATTGGATCTCGTGTTGTATGTTGATGTCTGGCTACAAAGTTTCTAAGAAAGCCTTGCCTGTTATGTTGCCTTGTATTCCCAAAAATTTTGAACTATCTTTGGCCACCATGGTCAGCTTCTGTTTATAATTGGGAAGGGTCATTAACTTGTCATTTACAACCCTTAAGCCAGGGAGACCTTTCTTCTGCAGAGATTCGATCTTGCCGAAAAATATTTGAACTCCTGTGTACATAGTCTGAATTTTCTCCTCCAGCTGCAGCATCAGACCTCTCTTGGTCAGAACCCTCTTGACTTCGAGGATGGTTTCCATCATGTCTTCAATCTTCAAATCCTCTAACTCTTCCCTAGTTTTTGAATTTAGGAATCTAATGATCTCAGTGGCTTCTGTGAGCATTTATCCCAGCTCTCCTTTAAGACTTGAGAAGACTTGAGCCCCTGAAGGCTCTCAACTTCCTTTTTCAATCTGTTGATTTATGTCTCTTGTAAATTCATCCCTTCCATGGATTTTTCTAGCTCCATTGTCTTTTCCAGAGCTGTCAGTGGGGTGGAAGATGGAATGTCAGTCGTGGTGGTGGTTGCTACACTCGTTGTGCTGACTCCAATGAGAAGAACTACACTTAGTGGAATGACTTCCATAGGTGTTGAATGTTCCTTCTCCTTCACCAACCTTTCCAGCTCTGCTTCCATTTATTTCAACTATGCATTCTGCTCCATGATCAACTTGAGCATTTCATCCTTCTCCCCTTCTGTATCAGCTATCTCCTTTGCCTATGCATCTTCAGTGGTTGGTAATTCCAGCTGTCTCCTCAGAGATTCTATATCAACATTCTTCTTTTTTAGCATCTCTTCAATTGCTTTCACATTTGAGGGGTCATACCCAATCTTGAGCACCAATTCTTCCAAGGTTTTAATTCTGTTGTCCTTTGCAAAGGATGATATCTTCTCCAGCTTCAATCATGTCTGAACATTGTTCAGAGAAACCTGCAATTTAGTGGCAGTAGTAGAAGCTTTTGTCAAGGTGTAGAATACCATTTCTCCAGTCTGTCGATGCAGATCCATCTGATCAGTTGGGTGTACATATTTGGTGTTGAATTCAAAAGTTTCTCTTTTGTAATCAGTGATAGTCTTAGGATCGGGCACTTGTGCCTGGAGAAAGGCCATATGCATCTTGCCTTTCTCTGTATCAAATGCAGACAAAATTCGATGTTGTGTCGTGGATGTTTGCTTCAGAAACTAAGCATATGTGTTGCTTGTCAACATTTGATTCTTCTTCTTGATCATATCATATTTCTCAAAGACACTCAATTTTGCACCTCCTTGACTCTGTTGATTTACCAGTGAAGTATTAATTTGCTTCTTGGATGAAAAAGTAGATGTGATCTGCTGATCGCTTGAGATAAGAGGTGATTGATCACCTTTCAAAGCTGTGATGAATTGTGTTTCCTTCTCTCCGGTCGTTTCTGTCATATGAAAAAAATTTGGTCTTTTGGTGTGCATCTAAAACTCTTAAGTCAAGACTTCAGAAACAAAAGGAGACACCTCCTTTCTGGGAATTTTCTCTTTAGGTGTCTTGGTGTGTTTGTTTGAGAGATAATGATTTGAGGAGACTGCTACTCTACCTCTTCCAGTGTACTCACCTCCCACTCCATTTGATTTGCAAACTTCTCTATATCTTGCTTGGGTGCATGAATATACGGGATATTTTTGTTCTTCACTCTCATCTCTGTGATGATTCCCCATGAATCATAGTGCCACAGGATACTTGTGTCAAACTTAATTCCCCTCAAAGGTTTATCCACTTCTTCGCCGGCAACTCGTCTATTGCAGATAAAGGACCCTATTTTCCCCTTGATTCTCAGCTCATGTCTCTTCTTCAAAGACATGAAGTGCATGTCATCCAAATTTATCATTTGTCTTATATATTCAAGGAAAAATATCCTCACTGGCAGATACTTGGGAATATTATATGGAGCCATCTCGCACCCGTATACTTTGATTTCTGTAAATTTCTAGTACAGGTACCAAACTCCCATTTTAGCGAGTTCCGAGAGGTGCAAAATTCTCTGGATCTCCTCATTTATCCTTGGCTCGGGCCTCCCACTGAGCATGCTCACCACAGGATGGTAGAACTTCTCGATGAATTGTTTGAAGATGAATTATGTAGAGTTTCTTTTGAGCAATGAGGTCCAAGATGTTACTGCCTGGGGTTTGTCGTCCTTGTCCATTTTCTTCATCAGGAAGGGGAACTTCTCTGTCTGAAAAAACATGAATATGTAGGCCAGTATAGAGGAATACTGGAACATGCCCTCTATGGTGAATTTTGAGAGTTGATCATGGATATTATCTGCTAGGAAAGTGTTGAAGTCGAACTAGATGGTAGCCTTTTCATCGACCGAGAAAATGGATAGGAAACCCAATATAGGTTCGTCTACCCACTCGTCTGAAAAATAGCCAAGTAGAGAACAGAGTGATGAAATTACTTGGTTTCCTCTTTCTAAGAATAGGGAAGAAGGGTATGGGGGATTTGTCTTGGGGAACTGAGCATCCTACGGGAGGAAAAGCTTAAAACTTTGGGCTCTTTGAGGAAAAGACAGATCCTGATACAAATCTGTTAGAATTTCAAGGTTGAAAGGGGATGGGGAATCAGCTCTAGGTATCTAGAGAATTTGATCAATGGCATCTGGCATGATAGAGAAAAGAGTTTATCCGAACGAAGAAACTATGGTTTTCTAGTCAGGGAGGTAATGAGCTTGACATTTTAGAGCAAATTCGGGGAAGTGGTGGACTTGGGGAAATAGATAAAGAGGAAGATTGGACTCCCAGAGCCCAATTTCATCACTTTGATCTATGAATGTGACTCCGCAAAATCAAATTTGCACATTGTCTCTAAGATTAAGTAATTCTTGTCGTCTAATGGGATCCTGTCGAGGTCGACAAGAGGTGGGAGGAATGGATTTTCCTTGGCTTCTACTCTTTTATATTTGGTGCCATTTCTGCGAAAAATACCTACAATTTAAACACAAAACGTTAGTGGGTGGTGGCTATGGTTAGGTTAATGACTGGATCATCAAAAGTGGAAATGGATTGTCTGGTGTGAGAAGAGAGCGAATAATATGCAAATGGTGGAAACGAGGATGGTTTTGAGTGAATGGTTATCCATTGGGCACGGGTGACAGGTCCATAGGCTAATGGATAGGTGTCCTATAATAAATGGCCAACGGGTCATTTGAAGTGTGAGATGGCAGGTGAAGGACAGATGAAGGGTGTGAAAGGGTGACGTGGGATGCATTGATTGGGGAAAAGGCAGGTGTGAGGTGGTTTGTGATGGGTGACCAGAGGGAGAAAATTGACAGAGTTATGAGACGGGACCTGTAGGGGGAGGTAGTGGAGAGTGATGTCACCAGGCAGCGGCGGTATGTAAAGAGGGTGGTAAATGGTAAGTGGTTTTAGAGTGGAGAGGCTCTAATGAAATCAATGTGTTCCACGTTATGGCGGGGATCACCTGGAAAAACCACTTC
>ML787163.1:168045-186801 GCA_009831015.1 Picea engelmannii
TCCGGACCCCCCCCCCCCAACCGTTAAAGGTAGAACGGTCGAGAGGGTCCAAAAAATCTTGTTGATCGTAGATCTAAGCGCTGATGTCTCAGTCGTAGATCAGTGCACTCTCTTTAATCAGTGAGCGCATAATCATATTTTCACAAAAAAAACTTAGGTTAAGTGCTTTTTGTGGGCTTGCTCTGTTTTCCCTACTTTTGTCACCATAGGGATTAGGCAACATATTTTCAAATATCAAAGATATGAATCAACATCAATCATCATGTATGTTTTATTGAAATCAAGCCAACTAACCTATGCTCTAACCTAAGTTCTAACCTACTCTCCTATGGCATTTATCCCAGATTAAACTGTTGGAGTAAGAAATTACTCTACCCTAGGGTTATTTGACCAAGATTAGGTAGTTTGGTCAAATTTATTCACTAGCTAACCTATATACTTGGCTAAGATTAAACAGAGTATTCAAGATTATTCACTAATTCTATCAACATCAATTTAAAAGGACTTGGCCATGATTAAACTGTATGGATCAAGTTATTGTTATTGCATGGGGCTTTGTTCATTTTTTCTTTTATGCCCTCTTTTATTCCTTTCTTTTTCTTTTCTTTTTCTTTTCTTTTTCTTTTTTCTTTTTCTTTTTTCTTTCTCTTTTTCTTTTTCTTTTTTTTAAATCATTTGCAGAATGCAACATTATTTACAAAATATAAGTCAAGAATGAAAAAAAATCCAGTCACCAATTGATCCTATGAATTATAGGGTTATAACATGTAACATATAGTGTTGCACGCACTACATCTTCATTATATGATTTCAAAACAGGCTCTACGACCTTTTTGAGGCTGACTATATCACACCATTCTCCTCATCATGTGATATAACCCTCAAGGTCTAGTTACCTCACGCTCCCACAACTCAATAGCTTACAAAAAGGTATCAGATCCTACAATTGTTTTTCCTTTCTATGAAAAACAATATTCTCTAACATAGTATCTCTCTCTCTCATCTATACCTTCTAGGTACTTATTTATACTTATTCTTGGATTCTCATCCATTACAATGTCTTACAAAAACCCTAACCCTAATGTGGTTAGCTTTTCTTGCATGCACACCTCATAGGTTTCTTTTCCTCTTTTTTCGATGCTACTTTTCCTTTATTCCCGATGTGCTCCCCTGTTTTCTGGTGATGCTCTAATTCCTTCAATGCTTCTTTGATTTCTCTCAACATTGACATGTGCCAAAAAAGAACTAGTAGACAAGCGTTGTGAATTGGTAGATAGGTGTTGCGAACTGGTAGACAGGGCAGGCGCTACAGAATGGAACTACGGATTGGCTGAAGAGGAGCATTGGAGGTTGGACAACTTGCAAACATATATGTTTAAATTCACAGACATCAGCATCAAGCCTAGGTCCACCAGGTACTCCATGAGAGTTTCCATGTTGTTTAAGGGTTGAGAGAGGGATTTTTGCTGGTTTATCTATCGACATTGTGAACTATCCCATTCTTTTGCTGAAATTTTTCAAACTCACCTCCATGATGTTCTAAACCTTTCCCACTAGTTTTGGCTTCCTTTTTTACCTCATTCATCTTTCCCACTACTCAGAATTTACCTGGTCCTCTGAATTTTTCCCATCACTGCGAACTGGTTACTCTAGCACTGCGAACAAGGCACTGCGAACCCTCTGTTCCATAACAACTGAAACCTTTATCCTCTTCCTATTTAAAAAGTTCATTTTTGAAAAATTGAATTTGCACCCTATCAAACTTGAAATACATGATTGATCATCCATTGAAACAGGTTTAAATATTGCACACATTATCATGTTGTTAACTGATATTTATATTGATAAAAAAACCTTGTTTTAGCAAAGAATTCACGTTTGTCTCCCTTTTTATTATTACCCTCAGTTGTTGTTCCTTACCCCTCCTGTTGAAAGAGTGCCATGTATAATTCCTAAATGTGTATAGAGTGAGTTGTATGAAGATTTTTACAAGTTCATCTTATTGAAAACAATTTTGTCATCAAAACCTTAAATTCATGTATCCCCTGTTTTCACACATCTAGTTGTCATTAAAACTTACAGAAAAGATTTTTTCTAGCAACAGTTATGGATAGTCAACAACATAATAAGAATCACGAGGGAGGGTAGATTGTAAGGAAAAATCCCTATGATATTCAACTTCTTTACTCTGAATCTTTGATCACGGAATCCTTTCAGAGGGTAGGTTGCATTAATTTCTGTCAAAATATGTAGAGGGGGCATATAGAGGTGGCTATAGAATTTGCATTAAATTTTAATGGGACCAAAACCAAAGTGGGGATGTTATAATTTGAGTTTTCAAAACATTCATCTCTATTGCAAAAGAGATACCCAACAATGGAGTTTAGTGGTTCAAGGCTATGTCATTAAATGCTTCCTTCTCCAAGGAATTCCTTAAGCCAGAGTATCGGGGGGACAACTTGTCCAAAGGGGTACCTAGAAGCTACATGCTTGAAGGTTTTGATAAGATATTGAAGGTTATCCAGAGGTATTTCACCTATGAGGGGATATTTAACATGGTATACCAATAACACATCAGGTTGTTGCTACACTTCATGGGGAAAGAAGAAATGAACCTCCCATATTATCTTTTTAGAAGCAATGGTAAGATGGTTGACAGAGTTAAGGCCAGTTAAAGAAAGTAGACACTAGTGTCTTTCACTCTGGCCTTATTAAGATGTTAGTGATGGAAGAGTTAATAAATACAAACAATTATTGGGAAACATTCCTAACTTCATCACATTTTCAGTTAAATGTTGGCCCCACTCCACATTCCAAGATACAAAGTCCTACTCCTATTAAGAGGAATGTGTATTCAAAGGTTAGCAAGAAGAAAAGGGGTTCTATGACTGATAAATGTGACAAAGCCACAAATGAAACAAAAGTAGGAGGGCCTTCAAAAACATAACATAGAGAACCTTCTCCCATGGAAAATCCTATTCCTATGGAGGTTCCTCCAAGAAAATCTACATGCCTGAGAGGAAGAAAGATTGTGTTTCCTTCACCCATTGTTGCAGACAAGGTTAAGCCTAGGAAGAATTTTACTAGAACAACAGCCAAGAAAAATGTCCCTATGGAGGATGATGCAGCAGAAGCTTCAACCTAGATGAAAGGTAAATCCAAATATTTTTAGCAACCCATTGAAATTGTTGATATCACTACTCCTCAGCATGAAAGTAATCCCACTTTCAAGAGGCTCAAGAGGAAACTCAAAAAACCAAGGGTTGAAGCTGATAAAATGAAGAAAAAAGACTTGGATTCTAGGAATAATCTTAAGGAAGTGATGGGCATGTACCATCATTCCATTGATAAGGCAATATTTTTAGCCAAAATATTATTTCCCCTCCACAGGCAGCTCAGAAATCTCTATAGGCAAAACAGAACTCATCAAGCTCAAATTAGAAAATGAAAGGCAGAACTACAACCTTTTAAAGAAGAATTGGCTTAGAGAAACCTAGACATGCTGGCCAAGGTTGCTACCAGGAGAAGATCCAAAGTTAAAAAAATGAATATTTTGAACCTCCATAACCAACATCAATTTTGGTCAAGTTCTTGTTTCATGCATTTTACACATTTTGGGTGATTGTTATGTTTTATAAACCATGATTATTGGTTTGGGTGATTTCCTTTAGTCAAGATCATCAATATAATGGATTCTACAACATTTTTGGACACCTGATATATTTATGGGATGTTTTAAGACTTTGTAAAATCAAATAGGACACTACAGGAAAGTTCGCAGCTCCTAGCGTTGCGAACTGGCTTTTCAGGACACTTTGTAGTGCAGCACTACGAACTCGGTTTTTTGGAGTTTTTGGAGGAAAGAGAAACTACAAGATATCAATATGGATGCACACCAACCTTCTAAAGGCCAATTGTGAGCTGGGAGGCCGCCTTCCTAAAGAGAATACGCTAAAATGGACACATCAACAGACTTTAAGAAGATATTGCAAATGTTGTCAACATCATCTTGAAAAGTAGCATTATGTTTTCTTTCTTTTGTACACATGTATCCATGCCACCTTTAGGCACATGGATCCTATGAAGGAGTTGTTATTCGAATTGTAAAGCTATCAATGATAGTCTACGATATAAAACAAGCATTGTAAGACTGAAGGGAGGTTCAAATGGTGTGAGAGAAGACTCATATTTTTTTTATATTGTCTATGTAGCAGAGTTTTTTTCCTATTGTATGGACCAGACCTAAGACACTTTGGATAATGGAAATCAGTCTTATTTCTCTATCATATTTTTCTATCTTATTCTGATTACAGTATGATTGAATGATTCATTTGTTTGATTGTATATTTGTTTCAATAAAGGATCTATTGTGATGTTTTTACAAGTATATCAAAATCTTTCTCTTTGATTTTAAGAAGTTCTTATCTTAGCGTTTTCTTCATATGTGTGTTATTTCTACATGATGTATATGATATTCATATTACACATTTCTTATCAAGTCTTCCACCTATTTTACCTTATATCTTAAAAATATTGATCTAGAGTTATTTCAAGGCCTTATTTTCTAGTGTATATTGTATAGATTTATCTGTGATTGACATTCGTTTCTGAGTTTTCCATCCATTTTCCACCTTTATAAACACTTATATTTTACATTCTAATGGGTATTGGGCTTGCACTTACAACAATATAAGTTTGAATTCTAGTGCTAACACATCAACCATAATAAAACAATCACATATTAACTACAAAACATGGAACACAATATTTACGTGGAAACCCTTTTAGGAGAAAACCATGAAACTTCTCTTTATAATTATATGTAGGCATCAACTTATTTTTACAAATATTTGTAGGCACCAACCTAATGGAGACACCAATCCCCATTGGTAAAAATCCTAGTAGGTACCAACCTACTCTTAAAAATATTTATAGACATCAACTTAGCAAGAGATACAAATCTCTTGTAAAACTTTATAGACACCAATCTACTAGAGACACCAATCCCCACCTCTAAGCACCAAATTAGAAAGAGATACCAATATCTAAGTTTCATCAACCTTCATCAAGAATGATTAGTATTTCTACCTTCACCAGGTATGCTCATTGCTTTTTCATTTACCATGTCTACTCACTTATTCTTCCTTCACTAGGTCTACTTACTACTTCTACCTTTACTAGGTCTGGCTAAAATTTGAATTTCCAAATAGAAACTTTCCCAAAGCTTGTTGTTTTGGGCCTCTTCCCAAGAATGAATTTGTACATCATGCCATGTATCCAATTTGGAAAATCTAATTCTAAAATTTTTACCACATGTACACCAATATCTCTCCCATGTCTATGAAAAATCACAAGGTATGAAACATCCCATAAAATAAGTTATAGAAAAAATTCCAATCTTACATGTTTGAAATTGATTTCATGAGCATTCAGGAACCCTAACTTCCATAGGGAATATATTGGAAAGTATAGTGAAATAGCATATGATATTTTTAACACATGTACACCAACATCTCTTCTATGTCTCTATAAAATATCAAGATATGATACTAATCCAGGTGGATATTGGTGGCCACCCACCTATTCCAACTGGCTCCTCTTGATAGTTGTTAGTTCAACACATTCTTCTGTAATTGTGGGTTCTACATTTTCAGGGTTTTATGAAGTGCTACAAATATTCCAGGTGTATATTGGTGGCCTCCCACCTAATCCAACTGGCTTATTTTGGAATTTTTCATGTCAGTACATCTTTTTGTACTTCCAAGGCCATTTTGGGGCCCACTTTCCATAGTCAAATTGTAGACATAATCAAATTCCAATGGCATAAGATGTAGTTCTCAAAAATACCTTTCCAATGTGCTATCACACACCTAAAATGGAGGGCGTATGGAAAAGTTACGACCCCGGGAAGTTGAGGTACCAACTTACCCGTCGGGGCCCACATAACTTTTGGTGTTTCATCTCCTAGGGTTAGGTTTTTTGATGTATAGGGTATTGGAAATCATGAGTAATGTTAAAAAGGCCTATGGAACCTCATTGTAATCATTATGCTCAGACAGATGCACATAGAGGCCACATCTCTTCTCAGAGATAACTACCACCATTCGAGCAAATTGTTTCTAGTTCTACAGTTTTACAGTTTCAACCTATTTTATTTATTCAATAGAAGTTATTGTTCACTGGATATATTTTTTTTTCTCTGTATCTTTGTTTTATTGTATTTAGTTTGTTATTCCTTTTGTTCTGCTCATAAATCTAGATCAGTGGTATCATAGCAGTCTACTTTTCATTTATTTTTCTTCGTGCATGTCCCTGACAAGATCTAGGTACAAGAAGTTAGGACTTGAACCAGTTGAGCCTTTACAAGATCGGCCATGCTGAACCCAAAAACAACCCATGGGGGATGATAAGAAAGATGATGGAGCAGGATATCCCTTTAAATGTTGCTCGAGGAATCCCTTGCATGAAAAAGGAAGGAAATGATGGACAACTTTGCACAAATCCTTCATTGATTGCCCACAAGAGACGCATATTCATCAAGCATTCATGAAACCCCCTTCAAGATACAAGTAAATTTTGATATTCCATTATTTTAAGGACTGATAGATGCAGATTTTGTAGATGTGGTTGAATATGCTCGAAGGATATTTTTCGGTCCACAATTTTTCCGACAGTGAAAAGATTACTTTTTCACTCCTCAAGGTCATCCCCCATGTTAAGGACTGGTGGGATACTTACTCTGAGAAAAGGGCCATAGAGGAATATGGAATATTTTCAATCGCCCCCACATGGGATTCCTTCAGGGATTCCATTAAAGAACAATAATACCCTATTGGAAGATACGAGGACCAGTACACAAGATGGACCACGCTACATCAGGAAAGGGACCAAACAATACTAGAGTTCACCAATATTTTCCATACCATGTATCCCCCATCAATGACATGAAACTGACACAGAGATGTAAGTTGGTAGATCAACTGAACATGGATTTAAATGGGTGTTGAAACAAGATATTTTTGATGGTTGACTCTTGAGGCGGATACTTCCCTTGAACACTGGGGCACAACAACAGAAGCATGGCATGGACCAAAACATGATGATGTTGTGGACACTGTAAATTTCATCAGGTGACCCAAAGGAGTAAAGAAAGTCAAAGAATTGGTTCAGTGCAGAGGTTCAGCAAATTAAAAATGTATGCAAATACAAAGTGTCATGTTCAAGGGTGATTGTAAGAGTGACTGGTGATGTTCTCAAAAACTACTTGACTTGCTTCTTTGAAATTTTTCCCCCATCCAGATAGACGAGTAACTCTTTTTAATTTAATGAGATCGAGGAGGGTAACACATGCTTGATATAACTCACCTTCAGTAAGTCCCTCTTCCTTTGTTTAATGAACTGGAAGAAGTAAGGGTTCGGTCCCATATGGGCCCTTCAATGTATGATTGTTTAACAAGTCCAGAGAAGGTAAAATCAGTGATTTTTCATGTTTAGAGAGTCTGAAAAGAACTTAAAGATGACTCCAGTGTTGTCCTTTTTCATAAGGTTATTCTTGCGAGGATGAAAAAGAGATAAACTACCACACGAAAGATGCCCTTTAAAACCTTTTAACGAGTGTGAGAAGAAAAAAGATCACTCAACAATATTTTCATGTTTAGAGAGTTTGAAAAGAGCTTAAAGGAGACTCCAAGGGGTTCCTTTTTCGTATAACCTTTACGAGTCTGAAAAAGTGATAAAATTTTACTCGGTTACATTCTCATGTTTTTTCAAGCACGAGAAAGAACAAAGACTAAGCTCGGTATTGGTTTCATTTTTACACAAGCTTGAAACAAAATTAAACAATGCTTGTAAATTCCCAACGTAATTTCCAAAGGTAGGGATACCCATGGATGGTTAGTACTCTACCCCCAGCTTGACAAGCTAGTGGCTTAACTCTAGAATGATAATCAAAGGCTAGAGACATGCCCCCCAAGCTTCATCTCATTCACCGAATTTGAGGTTGTCACCAATTTCTATACTAGATGGAGAAAAAGGATAAGGGTGGGTGAAATGAAGGTTCAAATACGAGACCTAACAAAAGACTCAACCTAGTATGAGAGGTGACTGTTTCATTTTTTAAAGATCTTGACACGGGAAAATAACTATGCTCAGGGCTCCGGGTTTAGTCCCCAAATCTATGTTTCATTTTTTAACGAGATTTCTACAGAGAGGAAAACTATGCTCATAGCTTTTGTTTCATTTTTTAATGAGCTTGCTATAGAGAGAAAAAATATGCTCGTTGATTTTTATTGATCATGGCTTCCAAGAGGACAAATCTCTGGAAGGAATACATGTCAAGGGACAAACATCGTCCATGGCTTCCAAGAGATCTTCGTTAGATGGAAGAAAAACACTCTAGAAGGAATACATGTCGACGACCTCGATAAGGGTAGGGAGATCCGGCTCTAATAGCCTTATCGAAGAGATCACCATGTCAACTATCGGATCTAAGTCACAAATGGTTGAGCTTATAGTGAGAGGCTCATCTTCATCGACAGCTGAAGGCATGGGAGATAACCCCACATAATTGACCTCTGACAAGGGTGATACCGACTGCATATAAGACTCATTTAGGGAGGTCATTGGGTTGGTAATCAAGTAAGGACCAATGCATGAAAGTTTATCAATAGCCACAATTATTCCATCATAAGGGAAATATATCAGATGGAAAAAAAAGGTGGACACAATAGCTTTCATGGCATAGACATAATCTCGCCCAAGGAGTAATTTGAAATCCAAGGGGTCCTGGACTACCATAACATCAATAAAGACAGTTTTCCCTCCCAAAGTTACAGGGAACTGGGGAAGGATCCCTAAAGGGTGACTGGTTCTTCTTTTAAAAGTGAACAGATTCTGGGTAACCGGCACAAGCTGAGGATAACCTAAATCTTTCCAAGCAATAGAGGACAAAATACTAACGAACGAACCTTTATCTATCAGCGCATGAGGAATGTCCCGACCACCAACCTATATTGTAATATTGAAAGGAATGTGAGAGGGAAGAGGAGGTCTAGTTAGCACAACCCAATAAAAAATGATGGCCTCATTACTTGGAGGGGGTTTCGCAGGAGAAGGAGCAATGCCCCCCCAAAATGGTAGATTTTGTATCAATGAGAAAAATGTGGGGAGAATCGAGTTCACTCTCTAGTGGGAGAGTAGGATCGATTGATAACGACATCAAATAGACCACTTGGGTTTCATTCTCCAAGGGGATAATGGGGTTAACAAGTGGAAATGGATCGACCACTTTGCTTGCACTCTCTAACAGGAGAGTGGGATCGACGGAAGATGGGATCGGATCAATGACTTGGTCAACTAGTTCAACTAAGGACATGACCATATTGACAACATGATCAACCAGACTGACCGATGAAGGGCCCAGAGAAACCACTTGGGCACTCGTCAGAGGAGGAGTGGGATTGACCATGTTGGCACTCTTCAGATGAAGGGTGGGATTGACCAATGATGGGACTGGATCAGTCACTTGGGTTTTACTTTTCAGATGAAAAGTGGGGTTGATCGATGACAGAACTAGATCAGCTACTTTGGTTAGTGGTTCAACCGAGGATGAAACTAGATCGACCACCTGATCAAACAGACTGACCGGGAATGGAACCGGATTGACCAGTCCATAAACTAACGATGGGTTGGGGGAAATCTTACGATAACCAGTTGGAAGTTGAATCTTTTCCAAAAGAGAAGAATCCTCTTGCATACGTGGACAAAGGTGAGAATAATGATCACCTTCACATAACATACAAGGAAATTTGGCAGTTGTCTTATTCTTACCAACCTTAACGTCACTAATTGATGGGGTGTCACCAGCATGTCTAGCAAAGGCTGATGATGTGGAAGACCACATTTATAAGACCTTGGGAAGAATAGGGAAATCCCTCAGAAAGTGGTCACCCTTACAAAGACTGCAAGGGAATTTGGATTTCAGATTCTTTGTTTTAATCTTGTCGACCTCATCAACACTCCCAGTATGATTAATAGTAGTTGATTGCTCAGATCCAACATCTGATATGGTTGGAGGCTTGGTCCTTTTAGGGTTCTTCTTATTCTTCTCTTTCTGTTTCTTCTTCTTCTTATCAACCTGGCTACTTTCTTTAGAGCTTTCACTAGGTGAAGAAGGAGAAAGGGAAGCAGACTTAATGAGTGAAGAAGGAGAAAAGTAGACATGAGGTTGATGTTTGGGTGGTGTACTTACATCTGAAGCATTAGGTATAGCTGAAGCACTAGGAAGATTCGATATCACTGAAGTGGGGAACAACCAAACTGGTAATCTGATGGTGAGTCCCGGAAGACTCAGTGTGGCAATGTGCGGAGGACCAATGTTTCCAAAATAAGAAAAGGTGAAAGGTTCCTCTATACAAGGGGTTTCTCCATTGGTACTCCCAGGAGTTGATGTCATTAACACTGACTCGACCTAATTTCCACTAAGTAATACAAGCAACACACGCTATGAATCTAAGAAGCAAACAATCAAACAAAACTTCCCACAATGAAACCACTAGCTGGTGATGAAATCCAACGTTGTGAGATCAATATAGGAAGGGGCATGGATAGAGCAGGTGGATCAATCACATTGGTGACATGCTTAATGGACTTACACCTTGGTGCAAGCTTCCAGACAGTAATTATGAATTTACCCTCCAAGGAGCCCAAGTGAATTTGACGAACATTTGTTCCAAGTACAATGAGACTTCTCTTCATCGTCACCTTGTGTAAGACCCTGAAGATTATGTCTACTAAGTTCACCAAATCGCAGTCATCCCCTAGGCAGGTACAGTTGACAATCCAGTCCAAATGTATGCAAAGGATAACAAGTCTGAAATCCTTCAAGAGAAATAAGGACAAGTGAATCGATATAACTCCAGAGGACCGCGAATGGATTTGGAGTTCACGAAGCACCGAGACCAAATGAAGACAGTTGAACCTCAAGAAGAACCTCCAATATATGATCTGACTACTACAAACGGTTAAACCATGGAGGGATAATCTCCGTAACTCTCCCGAATGTGACCTCGTGCGTAACCCTTGTGTGAGAGGGGGATCCCAGTAAGCTTATATGAAAATTGGATTTTCTCTCCCTATCGCAAGATGCCAAGTTTGTTTGAAAACTTTGGAAAGTTATCCGTTCAACCTATTCCAAAGCCCTACACCTTAATCTAATGTATGTTTGCTAACAGAAAATGTAAAAATGTCTAATAAATTTTATTTTAAGGTTGTTGTTTACTCAAGAGGAAAATGGAGTGGACTAAATGATGTTTTGACCGACTCTAAATAATGCAAAGAAATGAGAATGTAAATATTTCACTTCAATGAAAGCTATATTATGAGAAGGAGAAAACTTGTATCATTCCCAAATGCATAATGTCCCAAAAATTTTATTAAACTCAACAATTTCAAGATCTTCAAGAAATGAGTCAAAGAGAATGTACACCAATACACGATTCTTGGCCCCCCTCGGCCATGAGGGGGAAAAAATCTTAAGATTTTAAGACTATAAAAATGCCAAAAACCATGCAATTTCACTACATCAAATGAAAGCTAGTTTCACTATTTAAAATCAATAATGAAACTATGGTATTTGTTTGATTCTAATGTATAAATAAATTCAATACAAATCCTTCAATTCTCCACAACTTTCAATCAGAAGAAAGAGTCAAATGCAGATGCAAAAGACACGAAGCGACAAAGGTTTCAAACAAAGCATGCACTCAAAGCAATGAGAAATGAAAGAAGACAACTAGAAACATGTTATAACAAGAACTCAATCAAGGATTCAACAACTAACAAACATTCATTGAGTACAAGAAAATGCAGAGAAGAATCCAAGAAAAGACAGGGAGAAAGAGAAAATACCCAAATTGTCCCGACAAAACAAGCAGCTAGAAAAGGAAATTTCACATTTCTGAAAAAGGTTTCAAGCTACAAGAAATACAATATGGATTTATAAGCATCAAAAACCAATACAAACAACTTAACAAACCAACCAAAGACTCTGGGTAAAGACCTCTGCAAAACAAGTTGCAAAAGATTGAGCAGAAGAAGGAAAAAACTCCCAAAAAAGAGACCAGCGCTCCTTGTCTCAAGGGTACATAGTGTTGCAACGCTCCCTAAAACACTGTAGGGGAGTGATGACCAAATATCAGTGCTCTGGTATGGCCTGGGGGGGGTGCTAGTCCTCCCAGAACCTAAGAAAAAGAGCCAAAAATGCAAAACAAACTCACCTAGAATGCATAAAAATTGGTGAAATTGCTAGTGAAGGTATTAGAAGGCTAATGGATGATGAACAACCAGTAAAAGTGATCTGAAAGGTGGGAAAAGGGCAGGGAAAATCCAAGGAAAGACAAATAGGAGTCCTTCCCCAGTGGAGTCATTGATTTCTATTGTAGGAAAATCCCCCTACAAACAAGTGAATTCCCTCTTGAACCCTAAAATCTAAGATCAAGACAGAAAGGTGTTAACTTTGGTCACTGACATCCTTTTAAACCTAGCTAAGATAATCTATAGAGAAGAGTAAGAATATGTACCTTTTTATGATGTTTTTCCTTGCCAGTCCAAGTTGAGCTCTGATCCCCAAGCTCTTCAACAAGTCCTACAATCCAATCAAAGACAAAACATGCTTCCTATTCTACTTCGATTAGTTTGAAACTAGATCTATCCATTAAAAACAAGTTCATGTAGATATACACAATCTTGAAAGAAACAGGCCAAGCACATGTATTAATGAGAACTCAATAGAGATACTTACAAACCATTAATGAATTCGCAGAAGCCTCTCTAAGTCCTCCTCGTCTAGCCCTTGCATAAATATTTCAAATCATATGTTTGATACCTCTAATTTGCTTCCTTCCTTATGAGATCATAAGTTTGGTATCTCTAAACTTCTCCATGCCCTCACCATGATAAGGCCTCCTTATATAATATTGGAGACGCCTAACCACCTTAGAGATTCTTGGGATAGGTTGAGGATATTAATCCATCAGTTGTGGATCCTCCCTAAGATCCAACCTTGACCTCATATTCAAATCCAACTAACTCCAGAGATGAGGGGGGTTTTTCCTTGATTTTCCTCAACAGCCCAAGATTTCCTCAAACAGTCTAGTGCTCCCTCAGAATGGGGCACAAAGCATTGCAACACTCCCCCAAAGGAGGGCAAGGAGCACTAGATCTCCCTGTCAGTGGGTAGGGGAGCATTGCCTTTCAAAATTCATTTTTAAGTGGTTTTTTCATGGTAAAAGATTTGTACTCTTCATCAAATGGCATGTCCTTCTTTTAACCAGTCTCTGAGGGTGTCTTCAAGTGTTCCTTGTGATCTCATTCAAGACATGGAATAGGCAAGACACTTGTGGTCAAAATGTGACATTTGTAATGACGAAAATAGGTCATCATTGAAATGAGTAATTTCAATTGCATGAGCCCTCATCCAAGTAACCAAGGTTGGTGGCAAGGAAAATTTCACATGGGAGCAGGCACAACAACAAGCATTTGATGATCTGAAGCATCTCTTGTGCTCAGCTCCAGTACTCTCCTTACCTGATCTACAACAATCATTTGAGATTGATATTGATGCCTCTAACTATGTTGTGGGTGAAGTTTTCACTCATCATTGTCATCCAGTAGAATACCATAGTGACACTCTCAGATACTGTCTGGAAATACCCCACCTATGACAAAGAAATGTATTCCATTGTGCAAGCATGTAGTCAATGGAAACATTATATTCTGGGAAAGGACACAATCATCCACACTGATCACAAGCCTCTGCAATTCATACAAACACGGGGGAAGTTGAAAAACGACCACCATCAAAAGTGGTCTACATACCTACAACAGTTCCATCTCAACATCAAGTATAAAACAGGGGGAAAAAAT
This sequence comes from Picea engelmannii, assembly GCA_009831015.1. Classification (NCBI taxonomy): domain Eukaryota; kingdom Viridiplantae; phylum Streptophyta; class Pinopsida; order Pinales; family Pinaceae; genus Picea; species Picea engelmannii. The sequence goes on from ML787163.1 coordinate 181,969, forward strand.
TGTGTCATTGACTTCCTCAGTCGCCCTCCCGTTTCTACACTCACCACAGTGCTCCATTCCTGTGGGCATGAGACATCTGAGTGGCCCCAACTTTATCAGTGTGACCCTGACTTCGCCGCCACCTATCATCTCTTGGGTACATGAACGAATGTCATCGATTTTCACATCCAATATGGAATGTTATGCCATTTGGGCCACCTCTGTGTTCCCATAAGAGGGCATGCAAAGTTGATTTGGGAGGCCCACTACAGTCAGATTGCATGACATATTGGCATGGAGAAAACTATGGTTTTTCTACATAAACATTTTTATTGGCCAAAACTTCAACAAGAAGTCAACAAGTATATCATATATTGCACTACCTGTGTCATTTCCAAGACAGACATCAAGAAGAAAGGATTATACACCCCTCTTTATACTCCCAAGAGGCCTTGTGAATCCATCTCGATGGATTACATGTATGGCCTTCCATCCACCAAGCATGACAATGATTGTGTATTTGTGGTGGTTGATTGGTTTTTTAAGATGGCCATTATCATATCCTGCAAGAAGAGCATCACAGTGACAAATACTACCAAGATATTCTTCAAACGGGTGTGGGTCCATTTTGGGATACCACATATCATTACCTCATATCGGGATAGAAAGTTCCTCAACACATTTTGGTCGAGTCTCTGGTCACTACTAGACACCAAGCTCACTAAATCCACTATTTTCCACCCCCAAACTGACGGCCAGACAGAGGTCGTCAATCCGATGATTGTGCACATCTTGCACATGTACAAATCTAGGAATCCATGTACATGGGATGAGAATCTTCCCTATGTTTAGCATAACTACAACAGATCTCTCCATAGCTCCACCAGTCATAGCCCATTTCAGGTGGGGTTGGGATTCCAACTCTTGGGTCCCATTTATGGTGCACTACCTCTTGCAACCACATAGGTAGATTCTTCGCATGTTCAGTTTGAGGCGGACAAAGGTACCAGATTCATTAAGAAGATTCAACACATCCGCCAACAGGTCCATGAGATTTTGCAGAAAGCCAATGCTAAGTACAAGCAGTGCCATGATCAACACTGGGTACTGCACCAGTTTCAGGTGGGAGACAAGGTTTGGTTACATTTATAGAAACAGCGCCTTACAGGGCCCCATCAGAATCTTTTCCCACTTTGCTATGGGTCTTACACTATCACCAAGGTTGTAGGTAGCAATGCTTTTGAGCTCAACAGTCCACCCTTCCTTGGCTTGCACCTAGTGTTCAATTTGGACCTCGTTCGACCATATTTTCCACCATTATTGGACACCTCAGAGATCACAGAAAAGTTGCAACAAATAGAGCTCAACCTTCACTGCATGTAACAAGCATCCATTGATCATATAGTGGACACACAGGTCAAGGGCACTCGCCAACAAAGGATCCAACTTTATCAGGTTGTCAAGGCAGGGAAACTTCTACACCAAGGCAATTGGCTCACTCGGGGCCAAATTCAACAAAATATTCCTCACCTGATGGGGTCACTCAATGCAATGGATACCATTGGTTCCTAAGGGGGGAGCATTGATCCAAGTGGATATTGGTGGCCACCCACCTATTCCAACTAACTCATCTTGATAGTTGTTAGTTCATCATGTTCTTCTGTAATTATTTGTAATTGTGGGTTCTAAATTTTCAGGGTTGTCTGAATCCCTACACAACTTCTAGATGGATATTGGTGGCCTCCCACCTAATCCAGCTAACTTATTTTGGAATTTTTCATGTCAATACATCTTTTTGTACTTCTAGGGATGTTTTGGGGCCCTAAACAGTGTTTTTTTGGCTTGCCACAATCAAACTGTAGATAAACTTAGAGTTTGACGATATAAGGTGTAGTTCTCGAAAATAACTTTCCAATGGGCTATCACGCGCCTAAAACAAAGGATGTATGCAAAATTTACAACCCCGGGAAGTTGAGGTACCAACTTAACCATCGAGGCCCACATAACTTTTGGCGTTTCATCTCCTAGGGTTAGGTTTTTGGATTTCTAAGGTTTTGGAATCCATGAGTAATGTTAAAAAGGATCTTGTAGCCTCATTGTAATAATTCCGCTCAGAAGGATGCATGTAGCAGCCACATCTCTTCTCAGAGATAGCTACCGCCATTCAAGCAAGTTGTTTCCAGTTCTGCAGTTTTACAGTTTCAGGCTATTTTATTTATTCAATAGGACTTATTTTCACTGGATAATTTTTTTTTTTATTTGTATCTCTATGTTATTGTATTCATTTTGTTATTCCTTTTGTTCCTCTCATAAATCCAGATCAGATACACCCCAGAAAATTATTTATAGTGAAAGTGCCAAGCTGACCTATTTGAAATTGATTTCATGAGCATTCAGGAACCCTAACTTCCACAAAGAATATATATGAAAGTATAGTGAACCAACATCTGATATTTTTACCACATGTACACCAAGACTCTCCTCTATCTCTGCAAAATATTAGGGTCTGAAACATCCCAAAAAGCGAGTTATAGTGAAAGTGTCAAACTAACCTATTTGAAACTAATTTCAGGAGCATTCATTCCCATGACCACCTATCTTGCCTTTATATTTCTCATATTGATCATTGCATTGATTTTAGTGACAATATAGTGCCAAATTATTCATTACATTGATTTAAGAAATGATAAAAGGAGCAATCTAAAACCTAAAAACCTACAGTGAGACATGTGTGGTTGATATTGAAGATGTACAATGGATAAAATTGATAGTGCATTGATTTCAATGTGTTGGCAAATTCAGTTAACAGACAGTGAATGCTTGTCATTGATGGCAACAGTGAAGATGACAGGCAAACAAAAGACAAGTTCAGAGGCAACAGTGAAGATGACAGGCAAACAGAAGACAAGTTCAGAGGAAACAGTGAAGATGACAGGCAAACAGAAGACAAGTTCATAGAGGTGAATGATAGAAAATAGTGAATGATCGAAGGCAGCGAATGAGCAAAAGGTTGAAGAAGAATCTCTGATCGTTGAAGAGGGAGACAGATCTCATCCGTCAGATCCGAGCGCAGGGTCCGACCACCGTTGGATCAAAGAGAACCTGCACGGTCTTTAAACTACAAGGAGAAGCGGGTGTAATCACAATATGCAAATTCGCGATGAAATCTGAGCCGTCAGATCAAACTTTGATCTGGACCGTTAATTCCATTCACTGTCGGAGTATCGGGGATCGGGACTTTGAAATGTCAAAATCACTTGACAACAAGAACCCCGAAATCGCAATATGTGATTTTGCGATTTAATCGCATCCGTTAAGATAAGAAGTGATCTGGACCGTTGATTTAACTCCTTATCGGAGTTTCGTGAATCGGGACTTTGAAGTGACAAGAACACTTGACATCAAGAATCTCGATTTCGCGATATGCGATATCATGATTCAATCGCAGCCATTGAACCGAGAATGAGATATGGACCGTTGATTTTCTTCATGGAGTATCGGGGATCGGGACTTTGAAGTGACAAGAACACTTGACATCAAGAACCCCGAAATCGCGATATGCGAATTCGCGATTTAATCGCAGCCGCTTAATAGAGATCAAATCTGGACCGTTGATTTAACTCCTTATCGGAGTTTCGCGAATCAGGACTTTGAAAGGAAAAGAACATAATGTCGATTTCGTGATATGCGAAATCGCGATTGAATCTGAACCGTGAGATCAAGAAATGATCTAGATCGTTGATCTGACTTCTTCACGGAGTATCAGGGATCATGAATTTGAAAGGCAAAGAACATAATGTCGATTTCGCGATATGAGAAATCGCGATTGAATCTGAATCGTCAAATCAAGAAATGATCTGGACCGTTGATCTGACCTCTTCACAGAGTTTCGGGGATTGGGATTTGTAAGTAACAAAAACTATGAACGCCAAGAATGCCGAAATCGCGATGTGTGAAATCTCGATTGGATCTGAACTGTTGGATCAAGTATTGATCGGAGGGTTACTGTTCTTTCTCACAGATTAACTGTTTCAGTTACAAATCCATTAGCAAAATGGACTCATGATTGTCAGTCAGTTGGCATTTCAGTTGCTTAGACAATTGTCGTCATTTTGTCTAAGGAGTTGGGAAGTTGAACCGCTGTGTTCGTGTGTATAAAAGAAGAGGAAACAGACTGTGTCGGGTTGGTCGTTTTGCAAGCGAAAAAAGAATGAAACTGGAAGAGTAGATAAGAAGAGGAGGCGCAGAAGGAGATTTTGGAGATGTGAAGCGTGAGATGAAATGCAGAGCAGAATAACAGAACGAGTTGAAGAAGAAAAGAATGAGAGCACAAGTTGATGCAGAGCATACCTGCTGAATAGACAGAGGAAGAGAAAAGCAGCAGAACAGTGTGCAAGAAGACCAGATTTACAGAACAAAGGAAGATTGGTAAGAACTGAGTTATCTGTAAAGTTGATTGTTTATTTAGCCATTAATATTTTAGGGAGGTTGGGAGGTGCTTGGGAGGACCGTTGTCCTCAGAGATTCAAGTGGGAGCTTGAACATAGGAAGTTGTAGCTTCCATCTGGTTGCAGCCAGAAAAACCAGGGTGGCAGGGTGGTGCTAGGGAGAACAAGTGTTCTTTGTTATACAGGTTGGAGCCTCTGTAACTGGAAGTTGGTGCTTCCATTCACTTGGTGCTGGAACATTTAGGAAGTTGGTGCTTCCATATAGTTGGTGCTGGAATATTCAGGGAGTTGGTGCTTCCTTCTAGTGGGTGCTAGAGAAACCAGAGAGTTGGTGCTCTCAAACAAGTTGAAGCTTGTAAAACAGAGGTAGCAGCCTCACATTGAGTTGGTGCTCAATTAAAGATGA
>ML787163.1:216565-235833 GCA_009831015.1 Picea engelmannii
ACCTCTGAATTTTGACAGCCTCATCTTTGATGAATGGAACATACTTCAACAGTTCCAGAAAACTTCGCTCATACTCATCAATGGTCATGCTGCCTAGCTTGAGTTCGAAGAACTCCTTCATCTTTCTGTCATAGTATCTTTTATTCAGGTATTTCTTCTCGAAATACCTCTTGAATTCCTTCCAAGTGACCTCTTTCTCTTGAATGTGTTGCACCTGCACAAACTGATCCCACGACATGGACGCTTTTCCTTCCAGCTGGTACATTGCAATTCTTCCTTCTGCATGGGCAGAATAATTCTGCAGCTGGAAGTATTTCTTCATGCCCAACAACCAAGTTTCAGCATCTTCCTCCTTCTTATGCTCTCCATCAAATGTTGGAGGTTTAATTTTATTCATCTCTCCTTTCAATTCCTCCCTTCCAAATTTTTTATGTTTTCTGGTAGGGGACGAGCTCGAACTACTGTGTGTCTCCCTATCTGAATGTTTTTGGGAGCGACTATGATGTCGGCTACTACTCCCCGATTTGCTTCTTCTCCCATGTCCTCGACGACTCTCTGTCGTACCTGAGTCTCTTTCCTTCTCAAGTTTCTTCTCTATTCTTTCCAGACTCTGCAGAAATTTTAAGTTTAATTTTCCTTGTCGATCCTTAACTTTCATGAGCTTTCGGCTATCAACTCGATGTTCATTGGCCTCTCTTTGCAATCCTTCAAGGATTTTCATTATATGTTCTTCCTTATCTATCTCCTTTCCATTCCCATTGGAGTTTGACCCTTCGACTCCCAGGTTAACATCCTTTCCTTCTCGTTTGTCTTCCATTTCAGGGATAATTTGCACTCTTCCCCACTCCATGCTCGGCGTTGATTAACTGGAGCTTTGGCCTCTGTTGTATTCTGAAAACGCACTGTGCAATCCAATTCAAAATTGTCAGGCCATTAAACTTCATGAATAATCCACAACGTTTATAACTATTACGAACAAAAACGAAAGACATTTCAACTTCACAAGTTTTCTGAGTTCTGTCTAGCTCTGTGTTTGTCGGGTTTCAGAACTTCATAATCTCGGTCCAAGAAGAAATTTGAAATTCTCCTGTATCCCTATCGGGAAACTTTTCCTCCCACAGGAAACTCTTCAAGGTTTCCCTTCCTTCTATCGAGGTTACCTTTATCGAAATTTTGAAACAGGCAGTGTTCTGGTGGGTTGAATCCCCGATTTCCGATTTTCGATGGACTTTGTCCGTGCTAGCCCTCTGGGCTATACCCTCACCATACGACCAACCTCCGTATGACTGCAGTCAACTTCTCGTCGGGGTTTTGGGTTCTAATTGCCCAATGAGCTCTTCATGCGCTAGCCCCTCCCCCTGGCTAAAATTCCACCATATGACCACTTCCCATGACCGTGATCAATCCTCCTATCGGGGTTTCAGGATTTGTGATGTCGCGATGCACATGCCTTCACAACCCCCGATCCTCCAATTCCCGATGTGCTTTTACACTGGCTATCCCTCCTGGCTTAGCCTCTAATCCATATGACCATACTATATGACCTCCACCCTACCCCGTCGGGTTTTGGCGGTTTCAATGTCATGCTCATACGCTCACGAGATCCCCGATGGGTCCCAGTCGTTGACTTGTCAACAGTCCTTTTGCCTGTCGCTAAAATCTACCACCTGTCCTCCTGACATTCGGTGTGGCCCCACGCTCCTAGGCCTTATCGGGAAATCGCGTATCGCGATTTTCCAATGCACGAAACCTTTGCTTCCGGGATCTCCGATATCCCGATTCCCGATATGCCGACGCGCCTTTTTCTTTAACCCTTCACAGTTAAGTCAGGTCCATGTGACCTCTACCCCGTGACCGTAATTGACCGCTTATCGCGGTTTCGGGGTTCGGAGTTTCAAAGTGTATGACTCACTCGTCACCGGGGTTCCCGATTTCCCGATGAACTTCAAACATCGATGGACTTACTCCTTGACGGGACTTTCCCCGAGGGCAAATCTCTGCCACGTGTTCCCTAATATGAATGGTACAGATCTTGTCGCGAAGTCACGGATTGCGATTCCGTGTGACGAGATTCCTAGGTGCTCGAGAACTCCGATTCTCCGATTTTCGACTCTCTCCAGGACTCTAACACGTGTCCTCCTTGAGATCCTACGGCTATGATTTCTTCAGTGTTTCGAGACTCACAAGGTATTGATTCTCTTGACTTCTAAAATCCCGACGCCTCTCCGGGACTTCTCCTCTACCCATGAGGACTTAAGTCCTGCGCAACTTATGTCAACTCGGACGGTTGACGGGTAATCCCACAGGGATCTTACGACTCACGATCCTCCCGAGTTTAAACTCCTGTGCAGTATCCAAAGGCTTTAAACCTTGTGCACATTCTCCAGATTTGACGGTTACAAGGGTTCACCTTCCCTTCCGAACAGATCCGACGGTTCTAACACCATTGGTGTAGAGACCTGTCTCCCTGTGGTCATAGACCATACCGGCTGCGGTTTCACAGCACCGCTTAAACATCCTGAGCTTAAAAACTCGTCAAGTATCTCCTTGACGCTTCGGCGCAAACCAGGGTCCGAAATTGGTCCTCCAAACACAATTTCTCCGCTCACCTCGGTCCGAAGACCACTCAACTGGCCCATCCAGGCTCAGTGTCGTAACCTTCGCTCTGATACCAATTTGTAGTGTACCTTTTTACACTACCCAGGTTTGCAAACCTCTCAGTTACCATTCTATACATGAATGATTACATAATTTGTACAGACATTATAAGCGCATGAATTTAACACAATTAAACACATTTAAATTACAAAGTGAAACATATCTGGTTACTGCTATAATTAAACATTCCATCACATTCCACGGTAACTCATTTACACAGCAGAAAACATGATACATGAACAACACAGTCATGCCAAATGTGATAAAAACATAATTCAGATACTTATCTTTGAACAGATGTAGAATTCACAACCCAAGTGCGGGCCTTCCACGAACCCCCCAGCCTTAGACCACACTGTTCATCAGCTCAACAGTGGGTCACCCCCGAGCTCCACCCCAAGGCAAGGAATCCTAGGCTAGGATGAGGTTACAAGGAAGATAGCACATACACATCACCAGGAAGAAAGCTCTCCCAGGAATCTCCCATGCTCACTGCCCACAGACCCTCATTCCTCACATGCCTGTTCCACCCCAGGAGAGTGCACCTTCTCTGTCACCTAGATAGTCCTTCGGCTACCAGTCTCCCTTACCTTGGGTTACAAGAACAGACCGGACCGGAATTCTCCGGGCTCTATGGCAGCTACAGGGTTCCTTCCAGGAGTTCTCTTCTCCCTCTCTGCACTCTCTCACCTAGAGGAGTCTCTCACAGGCCAACAAGCCTCACACAGTCCAGTACTGCGTGGTCACAACAATCCACGGGAAACACAGACAATTGCTTCCCAAAACGGTTCAGCGGTCACAGGATAATCTCACGGGATGTTTTTGGAACAGGGACTTCACACACAGGCTAGCTCAGCTTCCCCCGAATAACAAAGATACTTCCACTCAATTCAGCACAGGCTTCTTGTTCAGGGAATGCGCACACGAGTTTTCTCGGAGACACGCATAGACTCCCCAGCTCTGGACAGGGTGTACATGGTTTCTTCAGACAACCCCAGGCTTTACGGCTTTCAGAGTTAAACCAGGGTATCTGGCAGAGGTCGTACCGGTCTCCCACTCCGAGGTTCGGGTCTGAATGCCAGAGAAAAAAAATCCCCCTCACGGCTTACTTCTTTTGGTTTATTTGCATGCACCAGGGTTGACACTTGTCACCCTGGGAACTGCATGCGTACCCCAGCGTACATTCCCCTTGCATGTTCCCTCCCTTGCTAGGAACTTAGGAAAAAAAAACAGAAATGCACATGTTCTTTTAAAATAATATTAAAATATTATTTCCCAGGCTTAAGCCCCTAGGCCCATCACTCAGCCCCTTTCCCACCTTTCATCCCCTAATCCCTTGCCCACTCTGTGGACGCTCAGTCCCCCATCACTCATTCATCGTGGTCGATCTGCACCTGGCGGTGTTTATATTTTATTAATGTGTTGCATACATACAGATACAAAATCCAGGTCCTTGGCCTTCAACCCTTAGGCTCTCTGGCCTAAATCAAACACATAAGCCTATTGGCTTATACCAAACTTGGCTCACCAGCCTATAACACATATTTACAATCTCTTTCAGATCATAGCTTACATCGGGGCTCGACCTTGGGGACACTACATCACTGCAGAAGAAGGGAACAAAGTTTGAATGGACTTCTGACTGTGAAGAGAGTTTCCATCATTTGAAGGATTTGTTGACCAATGCACCTATTCTAAAGGTAGCATATCTAGATGAAGATTTTTTTGTGTGCACAGATGCATCCAAGGAAGGGCTTGGGAGAGTCATTACACAAAATGGGCATGCCATATGTTGTGATTCAAGGAAGCTTAAGCAGCATGAAATGAATTATGCTACCCGCGACTTAGAGTTGGCAACCATAGTTCATGCCTTAAAAATGTGGAGGCATTATCTCATGGGCATAAAATTTGAGTTGAAGACAAATCATAGTGATCTGAAACACTTGTTTGAGCAGCCAACACTAAATGCGAGACAAACTATTGTTGTTATTATGGTAGTTGCAAGAGGTATTAAACTCCATTGTGCCCTTTGACAAGATTAGAATATTTCGGAAGAAAAAAAAGAATTGAATGTAACTCTAGAAGAGATGTCAACTAAAGGAGATAATTAATATGAATTAATTAGTACCCAGAATGGGAAGTCGTCCCAGGCAGTCGGCCAGAATTAGTATAAATACAGGGGGCAAGTCTTCACTTTACACACACTTCTCAAAATCGTAGAGAGACACTTGTGCGCACTGTAGTTGGGTAGTTTTGTGCGCAAGTCCTGGAGAAGGTGTTGTCGTCAGTTCTGAAGTCTATAGTTTCGGGCTTTCTAGGTTGGACTCTCTAATCGTCTTTAGTTACTTCTTGCTTGGTGCATTAGCCTTGTTTGGCTATTGATTTTCTACCGGGATTCTTCTCTCTGACAAGGTCAAGGTGCTCGGGGGTGGCTTCGGCCTATGGTTGGGTGAAAATAGTGATATTGTCTATGGTTAAACAAGCACATCCATCATATTCTAACAGGTTATGGGCCCACGCCTCCCTCATTCAGTCTAACCACTGGAAGGGAGCATAGCCTTTAGGATACTAAGCTCGTTGAAGAACTATCGCGAGGGTTTACTAGCAGGAGCAGTTACCAAGACATTGTTGCTAGGGTTACTAGCAGGTGCAGTTGCAGAAACCCTAAAACCCCGATCCAACACCTTATGATGGAACATCTCACTCAAGGAGAAGGTATTCAAGTGTGCCTTAGTCCAGCGCACCTCTTGGCACTCTTAGAAGTCAGAAACATCAAAATTGAAATTTTGGATCAAAGCATGACCAGTCAACGAAAGTCGTGAATGAAAAGACTAGTCATCTACACTACTCAGCACTCACAGGAACGATTGAAGATGACATGTGGATAATTGACAATGGAGCTTCTAGGCATATGACGGGATATCAAGCCAGACTCTCCAATCTAAATGAAAAGAAGACACCATACAAGGTAGAGCTTGGAGACAAAAGCACTTACCCAGTTTAAGGAATTGGACAAGCCTCTGTCAAGTTGAAAACAGGTAACAATGTTCATTTGAGCAATGTATTATATGTATCTAGTTTAGAAAAGAATATTGTATCCATATCTTGGCTAGAAGACAAAGGAAACAGAATAGATTTCGTAGATGGAAAAGTGTTATCTTGGCATAAAGACTCCAGCATAGACAATGTTAGGGTTATTGGAACCCGTGAAGGAAATCTATACAGACTACTAGAAAAAAATGATGAAGCTCTTGTACATGATGAAGTCAATACCAATGAACTTTGGCACAGAAGGTACGCTCATATCAACTATCAAGCATTACCTTTTCTCAAAAATATGGTTGAAGGAATAACAGAATTACAGTCTACACATGAAGGAATTTTCAAAAGATGTGCTCTTGGAAAGAATATCAAGAAACCATTCCCAAGAAGCAACAATAGATCTAAGGAGACTCTAGATATAATACATTTAGATCTAATACATTCAGATGTTTGTGGCCCAATTCCAGTCAAATCTCAAGAAGGTTCTCTTTACTACGTAATATTCATAGATGATTACTCGAGAAAGACTTGGTTATATCTCTTGAAGACAAGGGACAAAGTATTCAACAAGTTTCAAGAATTCAAAGCAGAGATAGAGAACCTCACAAACAAGAAAATCAAGACCTTGAGAACAGATAATGGAGGAGAATACACATCCACTGAATTCATTGTCTTTTGTGAATCGGCAAGGATTAGGAGGGAACTGATTGTTCCTCATAATCCTCAACAAAATGGTGTAGCAGAAAGGAAGAACAGATATATTGAAGAAACCGTGAAGGAACTACTAAATGATCAAGGTTTATCTATGTTTTTATGGGGAGAAGCAACCATGATAGCAATATATGTTCAGAACAGAAGTCCTCACCGCATATTGAAGGATATGACTCCAGAAGAAGCCTTCTCAGGAAAGAAACCTAATGTGGAAAACTTAAGAATCTTTGGATTCCCTGTTTACTTTCACATTCTAAAGGACAAAAGGAATAAATTAGAACCCTCATGAAAGAAGGGCATATTTGTGGGATATAGTGAATCATCCAAGGGTTATAGAATCTATATCCAGAAACAACATAAATTGAAGCCAGCAGAGACGTGACCTTCAATTAAAAGATGGATTTCAAGAAATCCATAGAAGAAACTATAGAAGAAGAAGAGTATGAAGAGCTTATTGAAGAAGCCACATGTCTTCCAGAAAATCAGAATGAAGAAAACGAACAACTTGATCATCTGATGCAACCATGTGAGACCATTGATTCAGACATTGTACCCAAAACCAAGAAATGACTAGCTTAGCTTGAAGCTACCCTACAAGAAGCAGAAAGACTCAAGTCTCCAAGTGGAACCTTAAAAAAACCTAAGAAGCCCAAGAGATTCTCTAGCTATGTAGCATGTATACAAAGCTTCTAAATGAAGAATCCACCACGTTTGAAGAGGCATTTCAGAAGAAAGAATGGAAAGAAGCCATGATAGAAGAACACCAGTCCATCATGAAAAATGATGTATGGGAAATTGTTCCTAGACCTAAGGAAAAATCAGTAGTAACTTCAAAATGGGTATATAAGATCAAACATGCAGCAGACGAAAGCATGGACAAATATAAATCAAGGTTCATAGCTAGAGGTTTCTCCCAGAAGGAGGGAGAAGACTATGAAGAAACATTTTTTCCTGTTGCCAGATATACTTCCATTAGAGCTATCATGTCTCTTGCCGCTTCCATGGGATGGAGCTTACATCAGATGGATGTAAAGACAACTTTCCTCAATGGAGAAATCGAAGAAGAAGTATACATTGAACAACCTCAAGGGTTTAAAGTACATTCCAGAGACACTCATGTTTTCAGACTAAAGAAAGATTTATATGGACTCAAGCAAGCTCCAAGAGCTTGGTATGCCAGAATAGATAGCTACCTAATGAGGCTCGGTTTCTCCAAAAGTCATGCAGATCCAAATCTTTACTACAAAGTTGTGAATAATGCACCTGTGATTCTACTGCTATATGTCAATGCTCTATTCCTGATAGGTGAAGAGTCTCTTATCATCTAGTGCAAAAAGGAACTAGCTTTTGAGTTTGATATGAAAGATCTTGGTCTCATGAATTATTATTTGGGACTAGAAGTATGGTAGAAGTGTGGTGAAGTATTCCTTGGACAAGGAAAGTACGCAATAAAGATTCTTCGGAAATTTGGAATGATGGATTGCAAATCCATGGACACTCCTATGACCAAAAATATAAGAAAAGTAAGAGATTCATATTATGATCCAGTAGATCCATCCCTATATTGACAATTGGTTGGGTCATTGATGTATTTGGTAAATACTCGACCAGACATTTTCTTTTTCGTGAACACACTAAGACAGTTCTAGGTGGAACCTAGACATGAGCATTAGACAGTTGCAAAGCATGTTCTAAGATATATTCATGGGACACTAAACAATAGTTTAAGATATACCACATCCAGTGATATATAGCTTCATGGATTCACAGATTCAGATTAGGCAGGAAGTGCAGAAGACAGAAGGAGTACTTCAAAGATGTGTTTCAGCTTGGGCTCCGCTATGATATCTTGGGGCAGCAGGAAACAAAAGTTTGTCACACTCAGCACAGCAGAAGCAGAATATATCGCAGCATGTGAGGCATATATAGAAGCAATATGGCTAAGAAAGCTGATTTATGGATTATTTGATCAGGTTCCAGATTCGACCATAATACACTGTGACAATCAGAGTTGTATAAGGCTATCAGAACACCTAGTGTTTCATGAATGGTCGAAACACATTGAGATCAAATACTAATTTATTCGAGATAAAATCCAAGAAGGAGAAGTAAAGCTCCAGTATATCTCCACAAATGAGAAGACAACAGATATCCTAACAAAGCCTCTGTCCAAAATAAAGTTTGCATATTTCCAAGATAAATTGGGGATCGTGGAAATAACTCCCTTAGCGGTAAGGGAAGAAATGACTCTTCGGGTTGGGAGGGAGCACTGACATATCATTGAATTGAGGACAGTCATTTTCAAGTTTGAAAAATGGTCCATCTTGGGCAGTTCCTTTCCAATTCGGAAAGTGGTTGAGATTTCCGATGGATAGGCATTTTCCAGTTCGGAAAATGGTCTAGATCGAACGGTCATTTTCGTAATGAAAATGGTTCGATGGATTGTTGATGTACCATAGACAGCGATTCCCCTTGTGGTTAACATGGGGAATGGTCTAGGATAGTCTCTCTTCTTGATGGTCATTCTCAGTAGTGGTTAAGAAGACTGGTTCGCCTCGCCGAACAATCATTCTTCCGAAGCTCATAGTTGTGGGAAGTTTCAAAGAATGGTCTATTTTGGAGGTTGGTGTAGGACAGTCATTTCCTTAGGAAATGGTCCAGACAGTCATTCCCTAGGGCAGATTCATTCTCTCTAGGTTGCACTTTGTTTAGTGTCGGAGGAATGGCCCAGATAGGTGAATGGTCCAGGTTCAGCAATCAGGGATAGGAATTCCCTAGGGCATTCTCATTATCTTCAGATTGCACTTTTTTTAGTGCCGAAGGAATGGCCTGAATATGGAATGGTCTAGGCTCAGAAATCAGGACAATTATTCTTCCTTTCTTGAGAAGAATAGTCCAGATAGCCCATTATTGATGTTCTACTCTGAAGGAAAATGCTCTTCCAAATCTCATAGATGTGAGTAGAAGAATGGCCCAGATGACTCAATTTATATCATAACATTGTTTCTGTGCAGGTTGATATCAGTTATTATGATTAATATGGAGACTGCATGTCTCCAGACAGTAGAGGTATGCTATTGTGGTGGATATGTTCCATTGTTTGTGACTATGCATCACGGATTGAGTAGTTGTGTACTACTATGGATAAACACAGTTGTGTTCTATCATTTGGCATTATACCAGTTGTCATGGAAATTATCCAATTGGATAATAATGACGGTGCTCGTGATTTAATTATCCTGTGCAGATATAATGATGCTACCAGTTGAATGGTTTGTTTGTGCTCAAGACCATTATCAATTATACCTCCCTAGCTAGGAGGGAGTGTTGATAATATGGTATCTGCGGGAGGTATTAACCTCCATTGTGACCTTTGAAAAGATTAGAATATTTTGGAAGCAAGAAAAGAATTGAATGTAACCCTGGAAGAGATGTCAGCTAAAGGAGATAATTAATATGAATTAATTAGTACCCAGAATGAGAAGTCGGCCCAGGCATTCTGCCATAATTAGTATAAATACAAGGGGCCAGTCTTCACATTACACACACTTCTCAGAATCGCAGATAGACACTTGTGCGCACTATAGTTGGGCAGTTTTGTGCGCAAGTCATGGAGAAGGTGTTGCCACCAGTTCTAAAGTCTACAGTTTCGGTCTTTCTGGGTTGGACTCTCTAATCAGCTTTGGTTACTTCTTGCTTGGTGCATTAACCTTGCTTGGCTATTGATTTTCTACCAGGATTCTTCTCTCTATCAAGGTCAAGGTGCTCGGGGGTGGCTTCGGCCTATGGTTGGGTGACAATAGTGATATTGTCTATGGTTAAACGAGCACATCCATCATATTCTAACAACTATATGGTTGAAATTTATTAGTGAATATTAATTTGACATCAAGCATATCAAGGGAAAAGAGAATAAAGTAATTGATGCACTCAATAGGAGGTGTTGTCTCTTGACCAAGTTTTGAGGATCCTTGGTCATGTTTGACCTATTTTTGGGACTTCGACAGCCTGTCGAAGGCGGAGCGCAATATGAAGCAGAGATCGCGGGATCTCAGCCCCTTTTTAGGGCCTTTTTGGGTTTTTGGGTTATGTAATTGGTATGGGGATGTTGGCCCATGGGTTTACCCATGCTTAGGCCTATTTTGTAATATATAAATAGAAAGCTAGGCGATGTAAGTAGTGATCGATGGCTAAGTGCTAGTACTGGCTATGTGCAAGAAGACGTGATTAAGACTTGCAGAGCTAAGTGTAAGTCATATGTAGTTCTTTGTGCACATACTATGTAAGGATTTGTGCCTAGATCTACTTGGGGAAGGAGGATCTGGTGAAGTGCGCGTAGATCTCTTGTCCTATGTGGAGTAGGGTTCTGATGTTGTGTTCATGTAAGAAGCTTGACAGAATATAATAAAGAGAAGAAGAGTTGGTGGACATAGCCCCAGGGTGGGGGTGAACCACGTATATCTTGTGTTATGGTTGCTTTGTGCAATATATCGATGTTTATATGTGTTTACTTGTTTAGATGCTTCGATATAGATGAATGATAGATAGATCTGTTGATGCTACGTGCTTAATAATATGGATGAATGATAGATCTGACCTATGTGGATCTGTTTAGTTCTTGAACATACTAAATCTGGTTGAATACTGCGATGCTTTGTAATTAGGGTTTTGTCTGAAAAGTAGATGTTGGTTTAATATTGATGAACTGTAATAACTAAGTGTTATATTAAGGCGTTACAATCACAGATCTGTGTCCCAGCTAAGGTTGTAGACATCTGAGTCCTGCAACCACCCATGCTTCTACCTCGGGTGAGACTTCATCTACTTCACAGGTGTTGTCGAAAGGGCTAGTAGTTAGGATTTTTTTGGTGCGTTGTTATCACGTTGAACCCTGGGTTTGCCCCTGTGCCAACAAATGGTTCTGTTGTCGAGACATGAAACTGTGATTGTTGGGAACTGAGGAAGAAGAAGATATGTGCATAGATCTGTTGTTGGACTTGCGAAGCTCTGTGCTAAGGAAGGAGGCAGATCTGAAGAAAAGAGGTAAGATCTAAACGCTTTGTGCTCTGATCGAGGTAAGAATAGTGAAAAGTTTTAGATCTTGAAGCTTTGTGCTCTGTCGAAATTAAGATAAGTGGAAATTTTTGTTTCAAGAGTATGGATCTAGGTATGTTTGATAAATTTTGTCCTGGCCTGAAAACTAGGGTGCAGCTAGAAGAAAGAAGATTTGATATGAGTAAGAATAATGAAAGATATGTTATTCCTAAGCATAGAAAAAATGTTTGGACTAATAAATGGATGCAAGATCCTAAAAAGAATTTTTTGCAGGTTAGCTACCATGATTCTAGTGCGCATTATAGGAAATGATGGGGATCATTTAAGAGAAAGAGAGGATTAACTCTTTGTTGCAGTTGTAGAAGATCGGGACATCTTGCTAAGGAATGCCCTGGTAGAAGACCCAGTTGTCTTTGTTGTAAAGCTATGGATCATGAAATTTTGGATTTCCCTAGACTGATTGTTAAACTTGAAAGAATGAATATGAGACAAGAAGACTATGAGAAAGGTCAAGACACTAAGACCATGGCAGAACCCCAGAAAGAATCAGAAACTGTATTTCTACAAATGAAAGAAACCTTGAATGACCACTGAAATATCAACTTATTAGAGATCTTCAAAGAAAAAGAGTACATAGAAGAAAGAATAGGAGACTTTGACATTGACTGTGTTCTGGATGAAGAAACACGGGTGAATATTATGACAGAAAGAACTTGGAAACTTTATGAAAGCCTGCTATGATCCATTCATAGGGGGGAATAAGATTATTTAGAGGAAATTTGATAACCCTATGTGGAAGACTTACCCAGATATCTATGAGTGCTCATGGAACTTCGACAGAAGAATATTTTGAGGTTGTTAAATTTATTGAGAATAGTGCCCCATTTTCTATATTCCTAGGAAAACCTTGGATTGAAAGGGATCGGGCTAGAAGGAAAGAAGAAGAAGTATTATAGAAAAAGAAGCAAGAATTAAAAGATTTCATGACTAGGAGGATCGCACACTTGATTGAAGAACAGGAGAACATATCGAAGCTATTTAGAACCAGAAACTTGGATGTCGAAGTTGAAAGAACACAAGAAGACCCACAGAAGACTGAAGCACCTACCCTAGCTAGAAAATAAGTATTGCCCCTGAATCTTAGAAAAGAATATCAACAGCGCGAAGTTACTATGACAAGAGGAGATAAGAATCAGAATGGAAAGAGGAATACCGAGATGAAGCTCACTGGAAAGAAGGCTAGAAAACTAAGTAAGAAGAGATCAAAGATCAAAAATTTACAGAAGGTTCTAGAGGGAACTTCGCAGAAAGAAAATTTGCAAAACTGGAACTTCGTCAGGATAGCAGAACAACACCACATGACACTTCGCCATGGTGAAACAATATAGCTGTTGGAGATAGTATAATCGTTGCAATGACGTCTCGAACTGGTAGAATGGAATTTGTGGTCAGAAAATCTCGCCATCGGACCATTGGGATTGCACCGTAACAGACAGAACTGAATTAACGAAGGCTTCTCGCCCATTGGAGAGATCTGTTACCTAGTTATCTACTTATTCCGTTGAGCCTTGCATCGAGAACACTTTTTCCAAACATGATTATCTGAGCCCGCAGATCAGTTGATTTTGCGCAATGATCATCAAGCTATCACCATCCATCCTGTTGCATTGAGTGGTTATTCTTCAAACCCAAGATTATTCAACCACGAGCGTGTATGTCCGAAGAACTTAGCACAGTCGAAGAGTATATGAAGGAGGTACTCATCAACCTCATGATCGACGAGAGGAATACATGCCTCTTCGTCGACCACTCGCGGATCTGGACCATCCCGAGTCGTCACAGAAAAGAAAACCAAGCACAAATATGACCTAGAAAATGTGAAGCTAATACTGACCATCTTACCCGACTACATCCCGCCTCTGGCCGGCGCGGTGAGTTATGATAGTGTGCCAAGAGATTTTGATTACACCATGGTTACTGAGTACCTCCCGAAGGGGATACGCGTAGTTAGAGCGCAACAGGACAAGATCACAACATTGAATTTCAACAACTTCAACCTAGAAGACTGCAAGAACCATAGTATGCTCGCCCCATATAAATACTTGACCAGGACGAAGGGGAAGAACTCGAAAATAATCCCCCAACCGTGGACGATGAACCTCGCGTAGTCCACCTTGTTGATTGTAATGAAAATCCCACACTTCGGAAGGCACCAGAAGGTTAACGCATATGTTAAGCTCCTGCTCTCATGTTACCATGGTGGCTACTTATGGCTAGACGGATGTATAACAGTCGATCCGACGTTGATCCATAGGATCACCGGATTAATTATGCAAGGACCTAACCCGCAGGACTTCTACCCAGGGAAAGCCACAGATCGTGCATTAGCACAGAAGATCAAGGATACCTATGGTGATGTTGAGAAGGGGACGTGAGGCTACAAGGTAGCTTCCATCCAAAATGGTGCAGTGTGCCTAGCATGCTAATTAATTACAAGAAAGCTAGTAAGTAAGAACAGACCCATGCAGGTCATCGGATTTTTCGTTGACCTCGCGGGGAAATGTGTAGAAGGCCTACAGATGAGTTGGAGTTAGACTGTCTCGAACCTCAGGATCAGGGCTATGAGTTCCACTTCAGCTGGCTCCTGATCCTCACAGCATTTATTGCTTGGGAGATGCCAGAAGGTGCGACCTTCCCGGACATTGAGTCGTTCGAGCCGCTTGCTGCGAAGTTCACCACGCTCTGGTATTCGAGTGATATGGGAAAATAGTGGCAGTCAAATGCGGTCTTTCACACATATTATTTCCAACTAAAGAGGGTTATCGAAGTTGAACCTCGTATGACACCAAACACCCTACAGTGGTTCTGACCCCTCATGAAGTTCTGCGCAGATTGACACTTCATCTATATCATTGTACGAGAAAACGAGCATAAGGAGGAGCTTCAGTCGTACTACAAGCTCACAGAAGAGGACCTTGAGGAGATAAATAAGGACTGGTCAGCAAAACTCCTTATCCCCACTGATCCTATAGAGATATCTGACCCTGAACTTGACAGCTCAGAGGCCACTCACAAAGAACATGACACACCTAGACCCAGCAGAAGGAAGAAGACCGCAGAAGTCCAAGACTTAAGCAATGCATCAGAAAAAAATTCTTCAGTATCACCTGACTGAGGGGGTAATGAGGAAGTAGAAGAGATAAATGGAAAAGAAGACGAGAACAATCAAGGCGAAGTAAAACCGCCTAGAGATGAGGCTGATCCCTTGAAGAAGAGGAAGGTTTCTCCCCCGAAACCCTCTTCCCCGAAGAAATCCAAAGCCACCTTGACCAAGATGCAGACTTTGCTCACTATCAATGACTTTGACTTCATCATTGCAATTGTAAATGACGCCTCACAGGAAATCTTGCAAAAACAAGAAGCCAAGCAAGAGGATATGTACGACAGAATCGAGGTTGAGCTCCGAGGGGTACAACAGGCTCTTCAGTCCAGTCATGCAGTGTCCACTCCGCCCCTGTCGTCGAAAGAACCAGAGTTGGGATATGAGCCAGCCCAACTCCATCGACTAGCTGATGCAACCGAAGTTGGCCTTTGTCGCGCATAGGAAGAAACAGAACAAGCCACCTAGAACTTGAATCAAGTACAAGAAGTAGTCATAGAACAACGCCAAGTTGCGGAGCAGAAGAAGGTTTCTCTCCAGACAAATTTTGAAGAGGAGAACACAGATTCAACAAGAAAAAGAACAGTTGCTCGCAAAGCAACTAGAAGTGAAAGAAGTAGTCAATAGAGCACTCCGCTCTATGACAGGCTTAGAGCCAAAGGTAGAAGACCGAGTCGAGCATCAAGTAGAGCAGCTAGCAGAAGCTATCCAACGGCTACAACAAAGAATAGCAAACTTAGAGCTCAACGCAGTACCCGACACCCTGCAGGATGTGAGAGATCAAAGAGATGCAATGGCTCGAAGAACGGTTGAGAGAATAAAGGCCCTTGCCATGGAATGTAAACAACTAAGTGATCACAGTGCCCAGACTTATGAGCAACTCACTGAGAATTCAGAACTGAAGGCACTGGAATCACAACTCCAGGAAGCGAAGCAGCAAGAAGAAACAATATAAGCGCAGTTGAAGCCCCTATCAATTGTTGAAAGGATGAAGCAATCCCAAGAGCAACGCACTGCTCAATAGCAGGTCCACACCATTCAGAGCAGATTCATGGAAGTGACTCAGAGGATCCAACCTATATAGGATGAGGCTTGCCAACTATTCTCAGAGATCAAAGGCCGAGGAGTAGAACTGGAGCAAGTCGTCACTATAGTTGAACAATGCTTAGAGGGACCTATCAACGAAGTTGTTATCCAAGAGTTTGTTGAGCAGGAGGCCATGGCACAACAATAAGTCGAAGCAACTCGAGCCAAGCTCGAGGATTTTGAGGCAGAATTACCCAGATCAGAGTGACTCGAGACAAGTCACAGATGAGTGTTGAGGGCCTGTTGGCCCTTGACCAAGTTTTGAGGATCCTTGGTCATGTTTGACCTATTTTTGGGACTTCGACAGGCTATCGAAGGCAGAGCGCAAGACAAAGAGGAGATCACAGGATCTCGGCCCCTTTTTAGGGCCTTTTTGGGTTTTTGGGTTATGTAACGGGTATGGGGATGTCGACCCATGGGTTTTCCCATGCTTAGGCCTATTTTGTAATATATAAATAGAAAGCTAGGCGATGTAAGTAGTGATCGATGGTTGAGTGCTAGAACTGGCTATGTGCAAGAAGACATGATTAAGACTTGCAGAGCTAAGTGCAAGTCATCTGTAGTGATTTGTGCACAGACTGTGTAAGGCTCTGTGCCTAGATCTACTTGGGGAAGGAGGATCTAGTGAAGTGCGCGTAGATCTCCTTTCCTATGCGGAGTAGGTTTTTGATGCTTTGTGCCCGTAAGAATATTGACAGAAGATAATAAAGAGAAGAAGAGTTGGTGGACGTAACCCCATGGTGGGGGTGAACCACGTATATCTTATGTTATGGTTGCTTTGTGCAATGTATTGATGTGTTTACTTGTTTATATGCTTTGATATAGATGAATGATAGATAGATCTGTTGATGTTGCGTGCTTAATAATATAGATGAATGTTAGATCTGACCTATGTGGATGTGTTTAGTACTTGAACATACTAGATCTGGTTTAATACTGCGATGCTCTATAATTAGGGTTTTGTCTGCGAAATAGATGTTGGTTTAATACTGATGAACTGTAATAACTAAGTACTCTGTTAAGGCATTACAATCACAGATTTGTGTCCCAGCTAAGGTTGCAGACATCTGATTCCTACAACCACCCCTGCTTCTACCTCGGGTGAGACTTCATCTGCTTCGCAGGTGTTTCCGAAAGGGCCAGTAGTTAGGGTTTTCTTGGTGCATTGTTATAGCGTTGAACCCTAAGTCTACCCTTGTGCCAACAGGAGAGTGCATAAAATGTGTGATACAATCATTAACATATCATATCTTGTTCAAATTTTAAAAACATAATTTTAAAAGTTATAACATTAGATCAACATTATGCACAAGTTATAGAAAACTTACGGAAAGAAAATATACCATTGAAATTTAAGTACTACATCCACTAAGTCCCAATCTAATATTAGATCTTCCATTATTTCCCTCATGGGGTATCGTACTACACTACCTCTTCTTTTTTCCTTGCTTGATATTAATGTATTGAAATCCCTTATACATATACACATAAGCAGTTGTTGGCATTCGGAGGTCACTCCTGGATTGCTAGCAGGCGCAGAGCCCGAAGCCCATCAGCTTTATGTCACGGTTTGTTTAAAGGGTGATCAAATGGAGGAAAACTCAGAACAACATCGTGTCAACTCAGAAACCAGGCCAGGCATGCATGAAAGAGTGAGGTCTTGATCAACTCCAAACAGTGAGTCGTAGTAAAAGGGTGAGTAGGCGGAAGACTTACGCAAGAAGGGTGCAAGGGTCTATCACAGACATCCGGTTTGCAATAGACTGAAGAAGAATGTATTCAAACACAAAATCCTTTCACATTCAAATACAAATACCAGAGGGCACGACAACGTCACAACAAATCCTTTATTGTAACAAGCTGTTCTACGGTGAATCCTCGAGCATGAGACGAAAGAAAGATGGGAAAAAGGAGAACTGTTTGTTATAAACCAAGAAATCTCAAACACAGAGGCATAACTAGGGAACCAGAGTATTTGCTGAAACTTTACAGTCGGGAGCTTAGCTCTACCATCGATCCATACAAAAATGGAAAAAATGCCTACATATACTCAAAACAACAACAGCAGCGGAACCAATAAACTGCATTGAAGGCTTTGCGTTTGCATGGCTTCTGACACTCTGTAGACGCAATCTTTGAATAATCGTGCAACTTGTGGCAGACGTGATAGATCTTCTGACAGTTACATCGGCGAATCGACGTGCCTTTAATTCATTACAGGACGTCCCCATTATGGCGGAGACAATGTCTAACCACCGCCAACTACTTCAATAACTGCTTCTTGGGATTGGGACCGGCCCGACCAACTCAGCATTTCGGGATAAGGAGGGCTTCTTGCACTGCCACCTGGAATAACTGGATAGCTTGAGGGACAGGCATGGAGGCCAGCGCGGAGGATGAGGTGCATGACAGGAATGGTGGCGCCGAGCTATGAGGACGTGGAGGAAGTGACGAGATGGGAGGAGGGTGACGGAGGGCGATTCATGACGGAAGTCATCAGGTGGAAAAAGGAGGGAAGAAGACAGGAGGATTCGCCTTCGGGTGAGAGGCTGACGTGGAAAGGAACGGGACACGAGGCAAGAAGCGAGTGGATGGTGGGAAGAAGGGAGAGCCACGTGGACCAAAAGGATGAGGTGGACGAGTGACACACGGCAGCGAGAGAAAGGTAGACTGGAAGATGACAGGGCAATAGAGGAGGGCCCACACTGGTTAAGCATAGGGCAGCTGAGAAGGGCGGGGCTGCACGAGCGCCATTGATCTGGGCGTATCGATCGTGGCCATCCGGAAGCTGCATATGGGATTCCGGACCCCCCCCCTCCGCTTAAAGGTAGAAAGGCGGGGGGGGTCCGGAATGGTCTTCATTTCCGTTGATCCAGGCGCGTCGATCTGAGCCGTTGGAGAGGTGCGCCCCCGATTCCGGACCCCCCCCTCCCGCTTAAAGGTAGAAAGGCAAGGGGGGTCCAGAATCCAACACGCACCATTGATCCAGGTAAGCGAATCTGGACCGCTCAGACTTGCTCGTCGCTTACCATGGGCGCATCCTCGCCCAAAACTTAGGACAAATGGGTTTTTAACCCCTTCTTTTGCTATCTAATCCCCTTTACAGGAAATATCGCTAACATTTGGCTCCATGGGGGATAGAGTCGTCCCTGTGATGCTCTAAGAACTCTTTTGCAGACTTAGTGCCTTTGCTGTTGGGCTATGGAGTCATTTATTAGTCCGAGAAAAAACAACAAAAACAAAAAGAATATTTACAGAACAAAACGAGCCGACTGCGGCTCACATAAAACATTTCTTTAAGAAATGCCCATTGACTGGGCCACTAAAAACTTCATTGCCTTCCAGATCCTGCAACCTGTAAGTGTTGTTGGAAAATACTTCAAGGATCTTGAAAGGTCCGAGCCAGAGGGCATCAAAAATAAAAATGCAAACAAGAGAAAATACATGCTCGAAAGAGCTTATTTATATACACTCCTAATTCTAATAAAATATTTTACATGGGGCTAGGTGAAAGAAAACTTCCGCCATAGCCATCCAAGCAGCTTCCTGAATAGAA